>NWSH02000050.1:13844401-13856630 GCA_002382865.2 Heliothis virescens
AATAATCTTTTATTTTGCTTGCTGGAATATTTTTTACAGCTTTGCGCAGTATATTTCACCATTAACTTTAAAATAAAATAAAATATTGCTCTGTGNATAATGTAAGAACCGCCTTTTCTAAATTCGGTTGAAAATGTGAACAACTTTTGAAGTCACGATAAAAACATATCGTATCCAATAATCGACTTAGTACAACGCTATGTTCCAATGAAATTTGAAATTTGAAAAATGGCCGCTGACAACGCGTGTTGCTGACCCGCCCCGCGTCTCTCGCAACCCCCTTTCAGACCCTTATTTTTTTTGGGGAATCAATCAATTACTAAATAAATACTACGTAATGACTGCTTGAAAAAAATAATAATCTTTTATTTTGCTTGCTGGAATATTTTTTACAGCTTTGCGCAGTATATTTCACCATTAACTTTAAAATAAAATAAAATATTGCTCTGTGACTTGATTTGACGGGTACTGTTTTGACACTGATTGAGGGTGACAAGGAGAATCGCGCATGTTCACACCTGTGTACCCGGAGCGTACCCTGTTAGACGCACTCTATTATAGATGTATACTCTAAGGTTTGGACCCTTGATGACAATCCCAACGTCTGTCATGTTTCACACTTCATAATCTTCTCGCCAGCCTGGCCGCTGCAGGTTGGGCGCAAGGAGAACGCACATCTAACAATATATATATTTTAAACACCTCACAAGTATAGGTTAGATGAAAAAAAATTTTTTCAGTTTCATGTATGGGGTGCCCCCCTCTAATATTATTATTTTTTATTTTTGCATGAGAATCGTAAAGCGGTTAATGTAATACATCTACTTACCGAGTTTGAATTGTGTAGTCTTAATAGTTTCGGAATAAAGTGGCTGTGACATACGGACGGACGGACAGACAGACAGACAGACATGACGAATCTATAAGGGTTCCGTTTTTTGCCATTCGGCTACGGAACCCTAAAAATGTAGGTAATCTATCACAAGGTGCTACAATAAATGGCAAATAAGGAATCTTTGAATAATTATACATATTTAATTTTAATGTGATATTTATTGCCTTTAAGGCGGAACAAAGTTCGCCGGGTCAGCTAGTATTTATTTATAAATAAAAAAGCCGTGGATGCATTTGGGAATCGATGTTCGCGTTTCAAAAGTTTGCTAAACAAAAGAATTGGGTGGATTGCGAATAGCCCGTTGGTCTAGTGGTCGCCTAGCCGACTGCTGTGCACGAGGTCTCGGGTTCGATTCCCGGGACGGGCCGAATTCGCTTTGTGGGTTTTAGAAACTTTCACAAAGTAGCCCGGAGTTGGAAGTTTGACCTGCGCCTAATCTCTCTCCGGTCGTGTCGAATTGTCGTCCCATCGGGTTAAGAGAGTAAGGGAATAGGGAGTGCACCTATGTCTGCACAAATGCTTGTGCACTATAATATGTCCTGCGCAGCTGGCCGATCTCCTTATATGAGAACAGCCGCCGTGGCCGGCAATTGGCTAGGATGCCATCATTCAAAAATGTAATGACTAATGACTTTGATTTTTATATCCATAGATGTTAACAGGCTCAATCCTGTCATATGGCATTTTGCTGTGGGGACGAGCTGCCGACATTGAATGCATATTTGTCTTGCCGAGCTGTCAGACCTATGCATAACTTACGTGGTCGTGAATCTCTTCAAGAACTGTTTAAAAACATTAATATTATGACCGTACCTTGCCAATTTATTTACGAAAATATCACGTATGTTAGGAAAAACCCACATCTATTTGATAAGATAAGTGATAGACATACTTATAACACTAGAAATAATATAGCTGTTCCGCAGTTTAGACTATCTAAATGTACATACATCCTTCATGGGATACTGTGTCAAATGTTATACCTAACAAAATACCAGATAACATTCTAAAATTGCGTGAGAAGAGGTTTGAAACTCACATAAAAGCCACACTTTGTAAGCAAGCATATTATAAACTAGAAGAATACATTCAAGATAAAAATGCTTGGAAACATGCTGGTCCTGCTCCATAGGACATGGGTACTGACAATATCAATATGTAAGTTTGTACCATAATATGATCGATTTGTAAATGTTAATACCATGCAGCAATTTATTATTATTTTATTCTCATACTTCTTTTGTCATTCTACATGATCTTCGCTTGCTATTATTCTGTGTATGAATACATAAAACTGTAATTCTATTTTTAAAAAGAGTAACCATGGAGTTTCTTGCCCGTTCTTCTCCATAGGAAGCTACTTTTGGAATGGGCAATTAGAATCAACTGTAGTTATATTTTTTGACATTCATAAGTGCTTGTAAAGGCCTAAATGAAATAAATGATTTGACTTTGAATCCATCCTGGAGGTGACCTTTGTCCAGCAATGGACGTTTTTTAAGGCTGTGAAGACGACGACGAAACAGACTTGACGATATTAAGTTAATTGGTTGCAAAGAAGAAATACCACAATGGTATTGCACACCGATTTAATTCAAAAACAATAATTTCATATTAAGACAATTTATAATTTCATATTAAAAGCACAAAATTTATTACCTATATGAATATAAAGAAGCACACATCAAAAAAGCACATTACATTATAAATATGTGTTGTACAGTTCCTTTCAAATTTATGTGTAATGTCTCTCTCTTGCTACATAAGTTACTCTTAAAAGTAAAATAGTGGAATTAAATATTTTTTTTTTGTCTGTGCAGTATTCTTAGTGCATGCGGTGTTAACCTGTGATTGATTGTTACACAGAAGTATGTAAGATAATGTATATGTTACGGTAAATATAAGCAATCGGTAATTATCTATAATTACCGGTAATTATAGATAATTACCAACGCACATGGTAAATGTAGTTAATTATTCACAATTACCGGTAATTATATAAAACTCCCGCACGACCGTGGTAAATGTTGAGAGAATACTCTCGTTAAGGATTGAAATCTAGGTGGTTTTTATAGTAAGACCCAATATGTCCTAAATCCGTTTGTCATAAATATAACATTCAATAATACACGTAAGACATGAAACCGTTTTCAACTTAAATTAAGTTGATTCTGAACTTGTAATTTTTTGCAGCAGGATGTTTTCTGTCACGGCTCCGGCGCTGCGGCTCCAGCGGTCCCACGCGAGTTTATCGTCGCAGATAGGTCTAACGCTCACCACCGCAGCTTCGGCTTGCTGCCGGCCAGCCTCAGCCGCGGTTGGCGAGTGTTACAACCACCTGCTCCTCAACTCGCGGCCCGCCTCCCCTCCGCGCCTACGCGATTTTGAATTACACTCTAGGGGTAGGGCAGACAAGACTGCGTGAGTCGAATTTACAGCAATTCGTTTCTGTCATTAAAACCTAACTTTCAGCTAATATTTTAGGACTTTTCTTTCACCATAAATAAACTTTCGGAATAATACGCATTATTTAACACAATACTTAGGACATTTGAATTTATATTGATTTCATTTGAACTGTTTTTATTTTAGATTCCGATGTTTGATTTCATTATTGACTACATCTACCAAAGGGGTGCGGTAATTTTATATAATTGCCGGTAAATGTGATTAATTTGAAAGTTTTTATCACCTTTACCACGAGCACAGGTAATTATGCATAGTTCCCGGTAATTATACATAACTACCGCAATATCCGCATTTACCGTGACATATATATATACATATTAAGTTCTTGTACGACATTCTTGTTATTGTTTACAACAATTATGCTGTCAATAATATAATTGTTGGTGAACCAATTAAATAAACTAATAAATATATTTTTTTGACATGTCAAAACCAGCTATCAACTAATAAAAGAACAACATCAAAATTGGGGGACCATACTTATAATACCGCTCTTTTTGCATCAGGTGTTAAAAAAGGCTCATGATGATGACAATGACAATGACGCCAAATCTCTATAGACAAGAAAACCTATTGAAAGTGCAAAATTAATATACAAATTGTAAGAAAGCAATCGTATAATTAGTGCATAAATTGATGAAACCTAATATCAAGTTGATGTTCTTAGGGAATCCATTACAAATATCGGTTTTAAACTCAGTATTATCGAAGTAGTCCAATGTATCGTAAATAGTGTTGTGAAGACCACTATCTGCAATAGAATAAATAGTTGAACTTCTGCCCGGCTAAGGGGTCAAGGTATGAAGGATTTTAGAACAAAATATTATTCTGAAATTGGAACCTTTTCAAAAAACTTATCTTATAAAATACATGTAAATAGTACAAGTTTATCACATACCGTCACTTATTGTGAGCTCTTGCACTAACATCTTTTTCATTTCATCCACGTAATTTGCACTGAATTCCGACAGTAATGGAGGCATAAACAACGTGAGCAGAGAGACAAGGGTTTGTGCCACCCAAATACCCAAATTCATCTGAAACTTTTAATTATGATTTAATTAGTAGTATATTTGATATGAGATTCTGCCACAAATATTTCTTCAGATATAAGGAACGTTTTCTAGAATTGTGAAATTGTAAAGAAGTTTTCTTTTAGTGAGCTGCAGGTTTAATCACCTAACAAGCCCTGGGGTCAGAGTTATCTCAAATCCGCCTGACGGTATCTGACGGGCATCTTTTAAAGCGCATTCGGATAGGCTCGCTTTACATGCCCTCCCAGGTACGCAGGTGTAACACCACCAATTTCCTTGCTGTTGCTTTGTGAAAGTTTCACAAACCCACAAAGTGATTCCGGCCCGACCAGGGAATCGAACCCGAGACCTCGTGTTATGTGATTACTAGACCAACGAGGCTGTTAGTTAGTTGTAAAGAAGTTTGTCTATTGTGAGTTTGTCACGTAGTGGTCATATAACAACAATTATGAATTTTCATGGTTTAATTTAGTTAGACCATAGACACCAAAATGAACTTACTCCTGTTATGCCAGATACCACGTATATAATTCTTATAAATTCAGCCACGTATGCTAAAATAATCTATAATATAATAAACATGTTAATTGATAAAATTATTATTAAAAAAATAGAATAACAGCACCCCAGTCTTCAGGAATTAACTAAACAGGTACCTTAAACACAATAAAATCAAGTGATGGTTCCATCTTCTTAACTATTTTTATATAACCCTTGATTAATTGTTCAACGTATTGCCTTTTCTCGTCATCAGTGATATTGGCTGTTTCAAAATTATTTTTCAAACCCTTGTATAGGGTTTCCATTTTTTTTTTATAATTTTCTGATTGTATGAGTAGAGGTAGTCGACCAAATATATTTGAAGTATATTGAAAGTATAACATTGCGATGTCAAATACAGATATATCGGTTTCGTTATAGATTGCCCAAGAGCAACTAACGGAGCTTATTGCCAAGCAAAGTGTCACCAAGTATGTGACACGTGTGTATATTTTTGGTAATACTGAGTTAGGAGATGGGGCCAGTTCAAACTCTCGCTTTAAGGCCAAAGACACCAAAATGTTAAAAGACGTTTCCAGAGCTATTGAACCATCGTAAATATACAAGATTTTTTCCCTATCAGCTAACACAAGAGTATGTAAACACATCATTCCCCAGCAGACAACGCAGTAGAGTTTCAATAATGATCTCATACTTTCAGAAATATTGAATTCATAATAGTATCCAAAAAATAATCGGAACACCGCAATTCCCTTTGGTGTAAACCATGACTCCAAATCAAATTTCCTCATCCAAGGCATTTTGAAAGAAGTAGGCTCAAAATTTTTTTTTTTCAAGTTTTCAATCTACACAAGACACTACTGTTCATGAACAGAAGCAAAGAGACATTTCGATCACCAAACTATATTTATAGGTGTCTGTGTCTGAAAAAAATACCATGATAAAAACTTCATACTCACAGTAGATATTATCAACATTCAATAAAGTAAAAATAGATCCTATTTTCAGTTTAAATTATACTACGTTATGTAGGGGTTATTAAATGTTGAGAACATTTTGCGATAAAAAAAATACTTATGAAATCGCCAATCTCTTTAAGTGTGGCAAGAAAAGAAAGAACCTCCAAATGGTTAGAACCAACAGGATAATGATTAGGATCAGACAACAGCAAATCAAGTTACGACAATCTGTCAAATTTCTGCAATCGATTTTCAACCTTATCACAATGGAGGTAGGTTAATGTTCGATTGGTAAAATTTAACAGATTCGTATACGTTGACCTGCTGTTGTCTATACCTACGGTAATTATTCTGTTCTTCCCTATTCTGTTAGTTCTAGATTTGACTTGTTCTAAAGACGACAGACCCGTCGGTGGCGGTTTCGCTCCACGCCCTCCTCAAAGAGAACAAAAATCAGTGAGGTCTTAGGGCCGAATTCTGCCGGGGCTGCGGGTTTGTTCGATAATGTGACCACAGCTCTGGTACACAATGAGCTCCAGAAGTAATATTATGGTGGGTTTTAGGCACCCACCGTAAGAGGGGTCAATTGATGATTTCCACCGAAAGAAGAGGAAGAAAATAAGCTGTAACTTTTGCCACAACAAAAAGCAAAACGTGCAACTTTTAACCACTTAACCTATTGTGCAGACACTAAGTACGTTAAATGCAGCAAAATTTATTGTTAAAATGAAAATTGTAACAAAGCGATAGCATAACTTGTGCAAAGATTGACGAAACTTAAAACTAAGTTCATGTTTGTTGGGAAACCATTCCACAAGGTGAATTGGCAGCGACCGCTATCAATGTAGTCCAATGCATCATACAAAATGTTGCGAAGTTCATTATCTGAAATATATTTAACTAGTATGTAGATTTATTGCCAAACTTAATTGTAAGTTTAATGATAAATTCGTTTGATTTTTTTAAATTGAGGTTGAATATGTTTCGCTTTTTTTCGTGTGCGTTATTCACTTAACAATAGAACTCACACCATTTAAGAAAATAGTTGTTGGAACTTTTTACATCACCTATCTACCAGTGGAAGTCCCGTTAAAATCGGTGCAGCCATTTTGGAGACTGGCTGAGATAAACTGACAGCCAAAATCACCATGTTGAGCTATTATTGCAGGAGTATGTGTAAGTAAGTATATAAGGATATAGATAACCTTTGTTTAGTATCAGCTGATCCAAGAAAAGGGTTTTCACTTCATCCAAATGATTTGCAGTAAATTCTGCTAACAGAGCGGGCACAAACAGTATGAGAAGAAGAGTAAAAGTTTGTGTTAACCGGATTCCAAAATAAGTGTTACTCTTAAACAACAAGAAATTCATCTTTAAGGGTTCCTTGTTCCTTTTAAAAATAACCGGCCAAGTGCGAGTTGGACTCGCGCACGAAGGGTTCCGTACCATTATACATGAAAAATGAACTTATCTATTACCTACAACTAGCCAAAATATAAAAAAAAATCGGACAGCAAAAAATAACTTTGTTTTTCATACAAATATATGAATAACAAAGTTATAATTTGCGGTTTCACACGTTTATTGTATGGGGAGCCCCCTTAATATAAATATATATTTTAATTTTTGGTATTTGTTGTTATAGCGGCAACGGAAATACATCATTTGTGAAAATTTCAGTTTTCTAGCTATCACGGTTAATGAGATACAGCGTGGAGACAGACAGACAAATAGACAGACAACGAAGTCTTAGTAATAGGGTCCCGTTTTACCCTTTGGGTACGGAACCCTAAAAAGACGCCGTAATTTTTACAACCATTGTGGCCGATGGCTGTTATTTCTCCGTGTATCGGAACTTCGGATGGCGCGTTTGGTCTTGGCTGTCATTTTAACATTTTTGGCAGTCTTGGGTAGTCAGAAGTCCCCTCTACCCATGTTAAGGTGCATTCGACCACTAGAAGCGGAAGCAATTAGCCAAAATACGATCATTTCTCGGCAACAAAAAATAACTTTGTNAGTATTTGTTGTTATAGCGGCAACGAAAATACATCATTTGTGAAAATTTCAGCTTTCTAGCTATCACAGTTAATGAGATACAGCGTGGAGACAGACAGACAGACAGACAGACAACGAAGTCTTAGTAATAGGGTCCCGTTTTACCCTTTGGGTACGGAACCCTAAAAAGACGCCGTAATTTTTACAACCATTGTGGCCGATGGCTGTTATTTCTCCGTGTATCGGAACTTCGGATGGCGCGTTTGGTCTTGGCTGTCATTTTAACATTTTTGGCAGTCTTGGGTAGTCAGAAGTCCCCTCTACCCATGTTAAGGTGCATTCGACCACTAGAAGCGGAAGCAATTAGCCAAAATACGATCATTTCTCGGCAACAAAAAATAACTTTGTTTTTCATACAAATATATGAATAACAAAGTTATAATTTGCGGTTTCTGAAAAAGTGATATATCTCAAAAACTGCTGACTGTATTTCATTCAAACTAATTTTGTTTAGTGGTTTTTATTGAGATCTATAACATGTATTTTCTTCAGATTTTTAACTGTAGTAGTTTGAAAATTACAGGGGAGGGGGGACACATTTTAGCACTTTGGAAGTGTCTTACTCTGAAACGATTGACTTTCAGAAAAAATGGTTTTAGGAACCTCCATACCATTATTTAAGACCTATCTATCGACACCCCACACGTATAGGGTAGTCGATTTTTTTTTTTAGTTTCAGTTTCATGTATGAGGAGCCCCCCTTAATATATATTTTTATTTTTGTAAGAAAATCGTAAAGCGGTTAATATAATACATCTACCTACCAAGTTTTAACTGTGTAGTCTCAACAGTTTCGGAATAAAGTGGCTGTGACATACGGACAAACAGACAGACATGACGAATCTATAAGGGTTCCGTTTTTTGCCATTCGGCTACGGAACCCTAAAAATGAAACCGAAAAATGTTGGCTTACACCAGCTCTCAAAAAATCATGCGTCCATAAAATAATGCTAAAACTAATACTAAATGATACAAATGAATGAAATGAAGTTATTCAAAAATACTATTAAAATACAGCCACACACTTAAACGTAGCATAAAAATATCAAGAAAACTCGATTACATAAAACAAATGGAAAAATCAGACAACATAACAAAAACAATGTGGAATNTATTACACAATTATTAAATGATCACATACCAATTCAAAGAATAAAAATAAAAATGAAACCGAAAAAACGTTGGCTTACACCAGCTCTCAAAAAATCATGCGTCCATAAAAGAATGCTAAAAATACTACTAAATGAAACAAAAAATGAAGTAATTCAAAAATACTATAAAAAATACAGCCAAATACTTAAACGTAGCATAAAAATATCAAGAAAACTCGATTACATAAAACAAATGGAAAAATCAGACAACAAAACAAAAACAATGTGGAATATAATTAAACAAAAAACAAAAAAGCCCTTAAAAAGTATCGGTAAAAATATATCAATAACATACAATAACCAAACGATAAATTGCCAAGAAACAATCTCAAACCTATTTAACGAATATTTCACAACAGTTGGAATAAACCCCAATAGTGCAAATCAAAACAGCAACAAAAGAGCTAGACCAGTAGTTGACTCGCCCGAATGCTCGATGTACCTACGTTCTGTAGACCGATAGGAAATTTTAAACATAATTCGCTCAATTAAAAATAAACACATACAGACAAAAATTCTACTGATTGCATTTTTGGCATCAGTAACGATCCCTAATAACCCCCTGATAGTTATTTTGGAAATATATTTCATGTACAGTTATGAGGTTCAGCAACGTTAAGGCCAGTCGGTCCGTGGATGGGTGCTATTTTAATTGTGTTTCGTGTTTCAGAAGGCATGTAAGATTGATGGGTCCCAGCCAGACAGCGGGAAGCCAGCAGTATAACCGAAGCTTTTTACGGGCACTTGACAACAGTTTGGACGGTCGTCGAGTCCACATCTCCTAATGATCCCCGTGAAGGGGCAAAACACGTGTCAAGTCTTCGGTTGCACGGCATGCTAACTTTCTTTCTCTTTTCTGTGCATGAGGGTGGGATCTTTCCCGCATGTGTATAAACAGGACCTGCCTTCGTAACATTTAATGTCATGGATTTTCACCAAGTAATGCCAGTTTTCGTTATTTATCTTGAGGTGAAGAGGTTAGATAGGATTTAGTGTAAAACTAGCACTCAGTGGCATCTACTGAGACTGGAAGCCGACCACAACATAGAAAAGGCTATGCAGATGTTGATATGTACTGAATTATTTCATGAACGAACTAAAATAGAGTATCTTTGAATTAAACGGGCTTGTTCCAGGTTATGGGTGCCTCTAGTCCAGCAGTGGATATTTTTAGGCTGTTAAGACGACGAGGAAACAGGCTTGGAAATAAAACAGCTGTATTGCACACTGATTTAATTGAAAAACAACGATTACATTCATTAAGAGAAACCTAACACAGGAATTTATTATTCAAAGTGCAAAGTACTTGCAGTTGTGTATAGTTAGAAAACAATTTTAATTGTACATAAGTAGATACACATTATGATATGATTTTTGTTGACACGAATTCAAAAATCATTGGCAACCGGCTATCAACTACAATAATCGCAACCAAATCGGTTTATCCAAGTTATGGTGCCACAGACTGATACACACATAGGGTCCAAACTTATAACACCACTCTTATTGCATCGGGAGTTAAACAACGCTGATGATAATGATAATAGTGTTAATTATTATAGGCAAGAAAACCCTATTGATAGTGCCAAATTAAAATACAAATTGTAAGAAAGCAATAGTGTAAGTAGTGCATAAATTAATGAAACTTAATATCAAGTTGATGTTCTTAGGGAATCCATTCCACATATTATTTTTAAACTCAGTTTATCGAGGTAATCCAAAGTATCGTAAATGAATGTTGTGAAGTCCTTTATCTGAAAGAGAATAAATAGATTAACTTCTCCGCGACAAGGTAGGCCAGGGTATGAACGATTTTGGTAAGAAATATGATTCCAATTGACACTTTTCTGAAAACCTAATCTTATACAACGCATCGCATCAAAATCACATACCGTCACTTATGATCAGCTCTTGCACAATATCTTTTCATTTCATCCGTGTAATTTGCTCCGAGCTCCCACAATAACGGGGGCACCAACAACGTCAATAAAGAGATGAAGGTCTGAGCACCCAAATAAACAAATTCATGTCCTGCAACTTTGATTATGATTTAATTAGTAGAATATTTGATTATGAGACTCTACCACAAATATTTTTTCGAATGAGCTTGCTATAGCAAGCATTTGTGTGTGAACGTTTTTAGGTTCCGTAGCCGAATGGCAAAAAACGGAACCCTTATAGATTCGTCATGCTGTCTGTCTGTCTGTCTCTGTCTGTCTGCTGTCTGTCTGTCTGTCTGTCTGTCTGTCTGTCTGTCTGTCTGTCTGTCTGTCTTGTCTGTCCGTGCCGTCCGTATGTCACAGCCACTTTATTCCAGAACTATTAGGACTAACAGTTAAAACTTGGTGAGTAGATGTATTTCATTCCAGAATTTCATTTAAATTTGATTAACCAGAACCCACCCATGTTCCTTCGGAGCCCTGGTGTACCAGGGCCGCGGTAAACTTCTTTCGAAACAATCTCGCCGCTCGAACAATCTCGCAGCCCCGGCAGTATTCGGCCCTAACGCGACACCGATTTTTTGTCGATTCTCTTTGAGAAGCGCATAGGCCTGTATCGTCTTAGAAGAACGTTACACTGAAGTGGAAATTATTATCCTGTTTGGTAATTATTATCTTACCATTTTAGAAGTTTTTTCTCTTCTTACACATTTTATTAGATTTGTTTGATTCAAAGTGCTTTTATTTTTTCTTACCGCAAAATCGTCTTAGTCATCCATTTTAATGTAGCCACTATATGAGATTGGCAACATTTTTAACTAAAAAATAGGAATCTATTTTATCGAATGTGATTTTTAATCTACTACCTATGAGTTATGAAGTTTGAATTATGGGTAATTAGTTTCAGACACGACACCCATAAATATAGTTTGAATCAATAGACATAGACACACAAAAGGTCTTCTCTTCTTGCTTCTGTTCACGAACAATTGTGTCCTGTGCTAGATTGAAAACTGGGAAAACAAATAATATTTTGGAGTCGTCTTCTTGTCAACAATGCCTTGGATGAGGAAATTTGATTTGGAGTTCCATGGTTTACACCAAAAGGAATTGGCGGATTGTTCCGATTATTTTTGAGATACCTATTATGGAATTTCAATGTTTCTGAAACTATGAGATTAATATTAAAACTTCTACTGCGTTGTTTGCTGGGATCTCTCCTCCC
>NWSH02000050.1:13857847-13973956 GCA_002382865.2 Heliothis virescens
GACACAGACACCCCATATAATGTATAGTTTGATATCATAGAAACAAACTTCTCTTTGCTTCTGTTGCACGTGAACAATTGTGTCCTGTGTAGATTGAAAACTGGAACAAATAATATTTTTGAGTCGTTCTCTTTCTAAAAGCCTTGGAGTAGGACAATGTTGATTGGAGTCATGTTTACAGCCGACAAAGAGAATTGCCGGTGTTCCGATTATTTTTGGATAACTATTATGATTTCAATTGTTTCTGAACTATGAGATTCAATATTAAAACTCTACTGCGTTGTTTGCTGCGGGGAATGATTGTGTTTACATATTCTTTGTGTTAGCTGGACAGTTCGATTGTCGAAGCATCTTTTAGTATTGTACGAATGTGTTCAATAGATTCTGGAAGCATCTTTTTATTATTATGTTATCTGTTTGGTCTTAAAGCGCGAGTATTTTGAAGTAGGCCGCACTTTCCTAACTCAGTATTAGCAAAATATAACACGTGTCACATACTTGGTGACACTTTGTTGGTAATAGGCTCTCTATTAGTTTGCGCTTGGATAGGCTATAACGAAACCGAGTATATCCGTATTTGACAACGCAATGTTTTTCTTTGGAGATACTTCAAATTTATTTGGTCGACTTACCACTACTCATACAATCAGCAAAATTATATGAAACTGTTGAAACCCTATACAAGGGCTTTGAAAATAATTTTGAAACAGCAAATATCACTGCTGACGAGAAAAGCAATACGTTGGTCAATTAATCAAGGGTTATATTAAAATTGGCTAAGAAGGTAGATGAGCGCTTGGATTTTTCGGCTTAAGGTACCGGTTTAGTTAATCCTAAATGACTATCAAGCTCTTGTTCTATTTTTAAATAATATTTTTATCATTATTCTATTGCAGTTGATGTTAGCATACGTGGGTGAATTATCAGGCTACCATACATGGTATCTGGGCATAACGGAGTAAGTTCATTTTATTGTATATGGTTATGGGTCTAAAAGCATAGCCATGAAAATTTATCATTGTTATTATATCACGGCTTCACTACGTCACAAACTCACAATAAACGCACTTCCTTACAACTAACTATCTCGTTGGGCTGTAGTGGTATCACACCAGGTTCGATACCGAGTCGGGCCAGACTCTGCTTTTTGGGTTTTAGAAACTTTCACAAAGCCATTGGTTGTGTTACATCCCCCGTGGCAGGTCACGTGAAGCGGGTCCTCCGAATGCTTCAGAGACAGACCATCAGGTGGATTTGAGAATTGTCTGAGCCCAGGGTTTGACTAGCTTAATCACCATTAAACCTGCAACTCACTCATCGATAAAAAGAGGAAGCAGACTTCTTACAATTACACAATTTTAAAAACCGGCCAAGTGCGAGTCGGACTCGCACACGAAGGGTTCCGTTCCAATATCTATGAAACATAAACGTACTTATTACCTACAATAGCCAAAACACAAATATATGAATAACAAAGTTATAATTAAATTGCGGTTTACCGAAAAAGAGCTATATCTCAAAACCACTAAATGTATCTTGTTCAAACAATTTTGTTAGTAGTTTTTTTTGAGATCTATAACATATATTTTTTTCAGATTTTTCACTTTGGTTGTTTAGAAATTACAGGGGGGGGACACACATTTGGCACTTTGGGAATGTCTTACTCTAAATGATTGACTTTAGGAAAAAAATGGTTTTAGAACCTCTAATCTCATTTTTAAAGACCTATCTATAGACACCCCACAAGTATAAGTTAAATGAAAAAAAAATTTTTAGTTTTCAGTTCCATGTATGGGGAGCCCCCTCTAATATTATTATTTTTTCATAAGAATCGTAAAGCGGTCAATGAAATACATCTACTACCAAGTTTTAACTGTGTAGTCCTAATAGTTTCGGAATAAAGTGGCTGTACATACGGACGACGGACAGAGACAGACAGCAGACAGGACAGACAGACAGACAAGACAGACAGACAGACAGACAGACAGACAGGACAGACAACAGAGACAGACAGACAGACAGACATGACGAATCTATAAGGGTTCCGTTTTTTGCCATTCGGCTACGGAACCTAAAACTTCACACACAAATGCTTGCTATAGCAAGCTCATTCGAAAAAATATTTGTGTAGAGTCTCATAATCAAATATTTCTACTAATTAAATCATAATCAAAGTTGCAGGACAATGAATTTGTTTATTTGGGTGGCTCAGACCTTCATCTCTTTATTGACGTTGTTGGTGCCCCCGTTATTGTGGGAGCTCGGAGCAAATTACACGGATGAAATGAAAAGATATTGGTGCAAGAGCTGATCAAAGTGACGGTATGTGATTTTGATGCGATGCGTTGTATAAGATTAGTTTCAGGAAAAGTTGTCAATGTTGGAATCATATTTCATTACCAAAATCTCATACACCTGGGCCTACCTTGTCGCGAGAAGTTAATCTATTTATTCTCTTTCAGATAAAGGACTTCACAACAAATTATTTACGATACTTTGGATTACCTCGATAATACTGAGTTTAAAAAATTAATATTGGAATGGATTCCTAAGATCCCTAAGAACATCAACTTGATATTAAGTTTCATTAATTTATGCACTACTTACACTATTGCTTTCTTACAATTTGTATTTTAATTTGGCACTATCAATAGGGTTTTCTTGCCTATAATAATTAACACTATTATCATTATCATCAGCGTTGTTTAACTCCCGATGCAATAAGAGTGGTGTTATAAGTTTGGACCCTATGTGTGTATCAGTCTGTGGCACCATAACTTGGATAAACCGATTTGGTTGCGATTATTGTAGTTGATAGCCGGTTGCCAATGATTTTTGAATTCGTGTCAACAAAAATTATGTTATAATGTGTATCTACTTATGTACAATTAAAATTGTTTTCTAACTATACACAACTGCAAGTACTTTTGAATAATAAATTCCTGTGTTAGGTTTCTCTTAATGAATGTAATCGTTGTTTTTCAATTAAATCAGTGTGCAATACAGCTGTTTTATTCCCTCCCTGGAACAAATTAATATCGACAAGCCTGTTTACTCGTCGTCTTAACAGCCTTAAAACATCCACTGCTGGACAAGAGGCACCCATAACCTGGGGCAAGCCCGTTTAACTCAAAGATATTCTACTTTAGTTCGTTCATGAAATAATTCAGTACATATCAACATCTGCATAGCCTTTTCTATGTTGTAGTCGGCTTCCAGTATCAGTAGATGCCGCTGAGTGCTAGTTTTACACTAAATCCTATCTAACCTCTTCACCTCAAGATAAATAACGAAAACTGGCATTACTTGGTGAAAATCCATGACATTAAATGTTACGAAGGCAGGTCCTGTTTATACACATGCGGGAAAGATCCACAGACACCCTCCCACCCTCATGCACAGAAAAGAGAAAGAATGTTAGCATGCCGTGCAACCGAAGACTTGACTCGTGTTTTGCCCCTTCACGGGGATCATTAGGAGATGTGGACTCGACGACCGTCCAAACTGTTGTCAAGTGCCCGTAAAAAGCTTCGGTTATACTGCTGGCTTCCCGCTGTCTGGCTGGGACCCATCAATCTTACATGCCTTCTGAAACACGAAACACAATTAAAATAGCACCCATCCACGGACCGACTGGCCTTAACGTTGCTGAACCTCATAATTATGCCTCAAACTCCTTCTGTATCTTAAGTAGTGCAATATGTATTTAGTAAAATGAATTATACGTAGGTATATATAGCATAAAGAAAAAAAAAGCTTATTGCGATGTTTCCATAAGTACACCGCCAGATTATCTACATCGACCTTATGTTTATAAATATTTGAATTCAGGCTTAATGAATAATGTGGCTATTTTCAAAGTCCACAATTGTACTCAATCCAGTTATATTTTTAGTTAGGAAGTTACCTTCTTTATGAAGATACAGGACAACCGATTTGTTCTCTCGAAAACTTTGACAATAATTCTCAGTTACAACATAGCTCCATAAAATGCCGCCATTTGGAGAATCAGGATTAGAATCATTTTTTTCGTTAAAAGGAATAGTACTGCTGCGGTTTATTTTTGGGTTCTACTATAAATTTTCCAGTTCGGTTTCTATCAGCGTATTACTAAAATCCTACTGCATTGCCATTT
Source organism: Heliothis virescens (assembly GCA_002382865.2). NCBI lineage: Eukaryota > Metazoa > Arthropoda > Insecta > Lepidoptera > Noctuidae > Heliothis > Heliothis virescens. Next base: position 13,861,983 of record NWSH02000050.1, read on the forward strand.
CGGTAATTTTATGGTGTTATATTCTCCTGCGGACTGGCGAGGATTTAAGAGCAATGTTGTATGATGCTTCGTTGCCTTTAGAGATAACAATTAGTATGTTGATCTCATTGACTGTTGAAGACGAATTTTCTACGGCTAACAACTTTATTGCAGCATTAGCATTACCAACAAAACAGTATTTCCGTGTGACATACATCGTGACATTAATTATAATCATTCAGGACCTCACTGGGCTTTATTTCTTTTGTGCCCAATGCGATTTTATTGAGTCAATCATGACAATTTTACAATATTTTTCATATTTCTTAACTAGACTACCCCCAATTTATCAAGCAGATAACAATGAAAAAGCTATAAAATTCGTGTGCGATTCATTGAAAACTAAAATTGAAGATATGAACTTAAATGCTGCTGAAAAAAGGCGACATGTTGAACAATTTGTCGACACTTTTAGGCAGATAATATACTACAATCTAGATGCAAACCGTAATCTTATGAGGTTAAAGGTAATTGAGTTCATTTCCACCTGCTTTGTATTTTTGAACTTTTAGATCATGAATTACCTACACCATTTAACTAAAACAATAACCAGCCGTGAAAAAGGGCGGCTTTTGAAACCTTCGATTTCACAATTGAAAATGGTTAGGTTATCATTAAAGTCAAATGGATGCAACCCACCGTAAATTGAGATGCAGTAGCAAGACCAATTTATTAAAATAATTAAAAATCGTTTCTTTCAGGCTATCTTAGGTTATGTATGCGATTTCTATAGACTACAATTCCTGGTGTTTTACATTTTTAAATATCATTCTGTAGTAAGTACCTGTATATTTTGACACTTTAAGTAGAACTCATATTGAAGAATTTTAGTGTTTATTTTTATTAAACTTGGTTATGACTTTTACTAAACCGACTACCTTCTACTAATTGTATGCAATTTCGATCTGTTATCCAATTAATATTGTTAGTTATTATAGTTAAATTATGACAATACCAGTCGTATATTTACTTACCACGCATAGGTCAAATCGACGATTTGACAATTGAAAATGATTTTGTTATCGTTACCCTTTTTTGTCGATGGGAAATCATCAGATGACTCTTCCAGCTGTGGGCGATAGCGTGAGAGAGTGACGGACTTTTACAGACTAAAACCCACCGTGTTCCTTCGGGAGCCCTTTGTGTGCCAGGGACAAGGTAACCAGCAGCCCCGACAGGCTCTGGCCGTAGTGGGCCCCGCTGGGGTTTTCTGATACTCTTTGAAGAGCGCGTGGAACAACGCGCATCGTCAACACGAATGGCATAACCCTTAAAGTCACTTTTAATTTTCGATTATTCTAAATTTTAATTTCGTTCAATTAGAGAAGGTCCAATAATGTCCACACTGTTTACTGTTGTTGTTTCAGCTTTCTATGATGGTGCCATGGTATGTGACTATAATATTCAGTATGTTTGAATTATGCTTGCCATTGTTGTTGGGGGAATTAGCTGTTAATCATCTGGATAAAATAAAAGTCATATTAGTCAATGAGCTTATAAGGAATGAAGGTATTATTTCAATATTTTATTTTTAAGTATTTACTTCGGTGTTAGGTTCAATGTCTTTATATTTTTTTAACCGACTTCCCAAATAGGAGGAGGTTCTCAATTCGACCGTATCTTCTTTTTTATGTATGTCCACCAATTACTCGAAGATGGCTGGACCGATATTCAATTTTTTTTTGTTTGAAAGGGTATACCTCACAGGTGGTCCCATGGTAAGGAGACCAGGATCTGATGATGGATCCTGGAGAAATCGAGAGAACTCTTCAAATTTTATAGGTGAAACTTGATATTCTATATCGATGATACTATTACGGGTACCGACTGTCACTGTATCAAAAAATTTATAGTTTTAGACCCAAAAACTGAATAGCATAAAATAAAAACCTTTTTTACAAAAAAAACGACTTCAAAAAGAACACTGAAAGGGATAAAATAAAACTTTCCACATGGCTCTAGAAGTCGGTGGCAAAATAAACAGTCAACAGACCTGCAGACACCGACTTCTAGAGCCATGTGAAAAGTTTTATTTTATCCCTTTCGGTGTTTTTCTTAAAAACTTAGATATGTACCTATTATGTTGAAAAACGATATTGGATATGAATAGATTGTAGGTATTAAATGTTCATAATGTAATATTACTTAGAAATCTTAAACAATTTGTGTGTGTGCTTTGCAGATAAAAAGCTCCGAAATGCATTATATGATGCCCTGGAACATATCGACGCCAGTTTTACGAAATTTTCCCTTTGGAACGGATTTCCAATAAAACTAAAATTTGTTTTCGGTTTCGTGAATGTGTGCACATCCTTTTTTATAGCTTTCTTACAATTTGTGTTTTAGACATTAAGTTACGGTAATAAAGTTGAAAATGGTTTGTCTCATTAGCTTTTTCATACAATGCAATTATCAGCTTTCTGAAAGTGAACGCACATTGAAACCGATAGAGTGGCTATACATGTATTCAAACATAATAAATGATCGATCACATTCATATTTCATTGTGTATGTGACTGATACTGTGATAATGATGATGTCACAATATCAGTCCAAAATTTGACCCACATTCTGAAGAAAAGTTTGTGAATGATCCTGTCAAAACCCCTGTTCCATTTGATCCTTACTTCGAGGGACACCCCGTATACCATTGCTTGTACTGGAGATAATAATCGACCCCCATATTATGGTATCTTTGTATGTACTTTGAGTACCTTTCCTACTAGGTTGGGGACAGACACAAATTTCAGTTAGTCTTTATATCTTTAGGATCAATATAGCCGTAACATAGCTAATAGGGCTTAGTATAAGGTTTCATAAATTTATGCACTTATTACACTATTGCTTTCTTACAATTTCTATATTATTTTTGCACAATATTAATATCTTTTTGTGTATAGTTAAAATGTGTTAGATTTCTTTTAATTAATGTTATCAATGTTTATTAATTAAATCAGTGTGCAATACGACTGTTTTATTATCTGATTGAAACTTAATAACAAAACTTGAGTCTATCTTGTCTTCGTCTTAACAGCCTAAAAAACGTCCATTGCTGGACAAAGGCCAATGACATTGGCCAAGGCCAAATGTTAAGAAGGAAGGGAGCCCTCATACATTTGCACGAGTAGGAAAGATCACACCCACCCAACCTCATGCATACCTATGCATACAAAAGAAAGAAAAATTAGCACGCCGTGCAATTTTGACACGTTTTTCGCCCCTCCACGGAATCTTTAGGAGATGTTAGCTCGACAAGTATCGTCCACATGTTACAAAACAAACGGGCAAAACATGTGTCAAGTAAAGTCGGTCTACTACTGGGTTCTGACCCGAAACTACTACCAAAGATGTCCAAATGACAGCTGGGACCCACCACTCTAACGTGCCTTCTGAATCACGGAACTATTGACAAAATCACCCATCCTCGGAACGTGGCTCAAGCGTTGCTGAACCTGGCTGGCAGAACCTGCTGAAATTCATCTACCCTGGTGGCTGTTGCTTAACTACAAGCTCTTTCAGTACCTTAAATAATTCAGTACTTAAGTAGTAACATTAATAATGTGCTAGGTATACATAGTAGGAAAAAACATTAAAACTTATTGCGATGTTTCCATGAGTACACCCTCTTTAGTTAAATACAGATTACTATCTGTATCGACCTTATGTTTATTAATATTTGAATTCAGGCGTAATGAATAACGTGACTATTTTCAGAGTCTATAATTGTACTCAATCCAGTTAATATTTTCAGTTAGGAAGCTAGCTTCTTTATGAAGATACAGGACAACCGATTTGTTCTCTCGAAAACTTTGATACTATTTCTCAGTTACAACATAGTTCCATAAAATGCCGCCATTTGGAGAATCAGGATTTGATTCATTATCGTTAAAAGGAATAGTACTGCTGCGGTTTATTTTTGGGTTCTATAATAAATTTTCCAGTTCGGTTCCTGTCAACGTATTATTAAAATCCTACTGCATTGCCATTTCGGTAATGTTATGGTGTTATATGGTCCTGTGGGCTAACAAGGATTTCCGAGCAATCTATTTTGATGTTTCTTTGCTTTTAGAAATAACAATTAGTATGTTGATTTCATTGACTATTGAAGACGAATTTTCTACGGCAAACAACTTTATTGCAACATTACCAACAAAACAATATCTCCGTCTTACATACATCGTGATTTTAATCATAATCATTCAGGAACTCAATGGATTTTATTACCTTTGTACCGTAACACCTTTTATAGACTCAATCTTGGTCATTTTTGAATATTTTTCATTTATCCTAACTAGAATACCGCCAATATATCAAGCAGATAATAATGAGAAAGCTATAAAATTCCTGTGCGATTCATTGAAAACTAAAATTGAAGATATGAACTTAAATGCTGCTGAAAAAAGGCTTCATGTTGAACAATTTGTCGACACTTTTAGGCAGATAATATACTACAATCTAGATGCAAACCGTAATCTTATGAGGTTTAAGGTAATTGAGTTCATTTCTACCTGTTTTGTATTTTTGAACTTTTAGATCATGAGTTACATCATTTATTAACTACAACGAGAAATTGCCGTGAAATGCCGCCCACCAGTGAAATTGATGATTTCACAACTAAAAAACCAAATACCAATTTAGTAAAATAATAATAATTTCATTTCTTTCAGGCTATCATAGGTTACGCGTGCGACTTCTGTAGACTACAATTTATGGTGTCTTACATTTTTGAGTATTTCTTTTTAGTAAGTATCCTGTAAGAAAGATTTATCATACATTGAAATATTTTTACTAATTTTATGAATGGGGCTGCCCAAGACCGAAATGAATGACATTCTTTAAAGGAGGCCTATTCAGCAGTGGACGGCAGTTAGTTATTATGACAGTGGTTACACTGAATTAAAGATAGATCGTCTACCTTCTACTGATTGTCTGCAATTTGACTGTGTACATGTATAAAATGGTAGACTGAAAAATTTCAAGCAATAATTTCGGATAGAAATTATTGCTTGAAATTTTTCAGTCTTCCATTTTATACATGTACACAGGATTATTTCTGTAAATTCGCTTTAAGTTAATTTATTTATTCTATTAATATTTACATACATTTACAACATACACTATTACAAAAAAAAAAAACTTAAACTAAGAACTAAAAACTAAAAAGCGTCAAAAAATTCCTCCCCATCGCTGTCGACTGGGAGCGTGCCCAAAAGGCTGGCAGCATTGCCACGCTGGATGTTTATGAAATTCGCTTCTTTTACTTATAAGAGAATGACGCGTCTATAAGGGATGAATTATGCTAAACCGTGGCGGGCACGAGCCGTGCCCCGGGCGACGCACGAACGAGGCTCGGATTCATAACTCCACGAACATTTTATATGGTGCTGTTTATGCTACGCCGTGCGGTGTCCACGTCCGTCGGGACAGTGAAAATGTTCGTGGAGTTTTGAATCCGACCCTCGTCTGTGCCTCGTCCGGGGCACGGCTCGTGCCCGCCACGGTCCAGCATAATTCAACCGTTAAACGTGCCTGACAAATCATAACTCTCAGTACAAGCGAACACTATCTCGAATAGGCCTGTGTACTACGTGCGATGGAATTTTGCAATCCACCTTAGAATGGGTTTTACCTTTTGTAACATCTTGTACTACTCATGATCGCAATAAATATTTGAAGTTTGAAGTTTGTACCATTTAACTATAACGACAACGGAAACATAACTCAAATCGCTGATTAGCCTTGAGGGCACCAATTTCAACGGTACAATCCACCTTGAGTAACTTTTAATTTTCGGTCATTCTTAACTTTAATTTCTTTTAATTAGAGAAGGCTCAATAACGTTCCGGTTATTTACTTAAAATGTGACTGTTATTGTTTCAGACGGCTATAATGGTGCCGTGGTATATTAGTGTACTATGCAATATATTTGTCTTATGCTTGCCATTGTTGCTGGGGGAATTAGCTGCTAATCATCTGGATAAAATAAAAGTGGTATTAGTCGATGAGCTTATAAGAAACGAAGGTAACAATTCAATATTTCACTTTAGGATTGACTGTTTTTCAGATTCATTGCCTAATTTTTCACATTCTTTTGTTCTAAATTAAGATAATATATTGGAATATTTAACTCATCTAAAACGTCACAGGACTAACTACAATATTTTAAGAATAAATGTATTAAAAAAAATAAAAAAATATACCGGCCGAATTGAGAACCTCCTCCTTTTTGTTGAAGTCAGTTAAAAAGATTACCCATGTTAAGGATAAGGATAGATTTTTTTCCCATGTAGGTGTGATAGTACTCAAATGATATAAAAAAAATCTATTTGCAGATGAAAAGCTTCGCAATGCCTTATACGATGCCCTGGAACATATCGACGCAAGTTTTTCAAAATTTTCCCTTTGGAACGGATTTCCAGTGAATTTCAAATTTGTTTTAGGTTTCTTGAATATGTGCTCTTCCTATTTTATAGCTTTCTTACAATTTAAGTTTTAGACATTAACAAGTATCTTTTCATATTAGATTGTGTGTGTGTGTGTGGCTGATATTATGTCCCCAAGTCCAAGGTGTCGACACAATACATTTCACCTCAGTATGTTCTTTATGCTGTGTATTGACGATGCTGGATTTAACTTATTTATATACCTTATATGTATACCTAATCATACCTTCAGGGTTTGGACAGGGTTTTTAAGTATTGTATACCTGCTTACCTAGTACTATAGATAATAATCGACCTTCATACTCAGCTATATTTGTACTTGGTGTAGCTTTACATTGTGTATTACAGACAGACACAATTGCAGTCAGTATATATTTAGGACCAATATAGCCAAATCGGTTTGAGACTAAAATATTTTCAGTGAACCATAGAACTCCCATACCTGCACCTTAGTATTACTTATTCCTGCATCATTTATTTAAACAAGTTAAACTTATTTTTTAAACATGGTGAAAGGAATTATGGTGTTTCGTATCATGTTTGGGTTTTACTGTAAAATAAGTAACTCTATTATAATCGATCGACTAATTAAAACGTACTGTTTACTCTGTTGCACATGCATGTGGTTATACTTGATCTTTGTGCCCTTCAGTCCCATATTCAATCTTTACCACAAAATTTGGGCTGTAGAAATAACGTTTCATGTAATTCTATCATTGAGCAATAATGAGTTTGTCTTCGATTTAGCGCCCTCTATTGGTACTTCAAATCCGCAAAGAAAAGAACGCTGTCTCGTATCATGTGCTATGATATTCCCAATCTTCTTCACAGAGTTTTTCATGGCTACATTTATTACAAGCCGGCCTGCTATTAGTATATTCTACTCGATATGTTTCTACTATCAATACATAGCATGTTACACTTCGCGCCTCTCCTCAGTATTTCAGTCAGAAAATTATGTACAATTAATGAAATCCCTGCATAAACAATTGAAGGAGAATTTCGAAATGAATATGAACGCAGCTGAGAAATGCGAATTTGTTCAACAATTCAGTAATGTACTTATAGACCTAACGGACAGTGTTGACAAAATGAGAGTTATCTTGAGATTTAAGGTAAAAAATAAATATGTAAATACATGTACTACTTTATATACCTAGGTAGGTATAGTACTCATCGATCTCGGTGGTGTATACTAGCCGCGCATGCAAATGTGGGTTTGATTCCCAGGAAAAGCCGACATCGCTTTATGTTTTTAGGAACAAAGTACCTGAATCAAATGGAAGTTTTATTCCTAATTGGCGACAAATCTGGCGACAAATCACGTGCGCGGTTAGGAATACACCCCCAAGTCAGAGGCCGTCTAATGGATTTGAGAATTTTCTGACACTTCGCTAATATCTATATACTTAAGTATATTAATATAATTATATGTAGTATTATTTCAATGAATAATAACAATTTTTTTTTCAGACTATCATAGGTTTAATGGGCGAATTTGCGAGATTAATGTTTGTGGTGTACTTCGTCAATAACAACACTGTGTCTCTAGTAAGTACCTATCTACCCATGTTTTTTAAAGGATTCTTTATATTATTATTTTTGAAATATCTACTTCTTTTGTTAAAAGTTCAACTTAACTATCTCTCATAGTTAATGAGATACAGATTACCTACTGCTGACGGATGGACGGACTTCGCTATCCAGTCTTAGAATAGGGTCCCTTTTTACCCATTAGTTACCCAAAAATGGGCATCCATAATTTCTTATAATTTTTTGGTATTTTAGAATTATCAAACACTGCTACCTTCGCTTGTGCGTACTGGTTTGTTATGTTTCTCTATATTTATGCCCTCGTTTTTGAGAGAACTGGCTGCAAATTATATGGATGACATAAACGGATTGCTTTCGCAACAATTGATTGACAACAAAGGTAAATTTCAAGTAATAATGTTTCATCTAATCATCAATCTTTTTATCATCCCACTGCTGGGCCTCCTCTCACACAGAGAAGGATTGAGCGTTCATCACTACGCTTGCTCAATGCGGGTAGGTGATTTCAGACTTTACAAGTCTTGGTTTCCTCGAGATGTTTTCCTTCACCTTTAATCAGTCATTGGTGTCCAAGGTATACTTATAAACTACATACAAACTTAGAAAAGCTGCATTGGTATTTGCCTGATCTGGAATCTATCTTATCACTCATACTTGGGAGGTTGGTGCTTTACATGCTATGCCACCACGACTTCATCTAATCATTTCAACGTATTTGGGAATTAACGAATAAAAATAGAACTTAATTGTATGTGAATAAAGTCGAAATTCCAATGTTAAATATCGTAAAGAAACTGAAACTTGTTGTTAGTAGGTACATTATTTGATTAACTGAGCTAATTTGCTTTGGTATTCTAAAAGTAGGTACCTCCCATCCATGTAATTTAGTTAATTATTTTAACTTAATCTTTTCTTTATTAGATAATAAACTACGTGACGCTATATACGATACCTTGGACTTTATGGAAGCTTCTTTGTACAAATACTCTCTGTGGAACGGGCTCCCTATGAAATGCGACTTAGTACTATCTTTCATCAATTTGTGCACTTCTTATATTATAGCTTTACTGCAGTTCTCTTATTAATTACCACGGAGTGTTATTTTTGTCACACGGATTTAATGTTTTCTGGTGTAGGATAAACCTACTTAGATTAATTAAACTGCACGATTTATAACATGTTTTAGAGCTGTACAGTTCTCGTCAAATACCTAATACCGCTCTGAAGTTGGCTACTAGTAACGATACGATTAAAATTTACTATAGTTTGGCAAGTAAGTTAGTGACTGCTGATTCCAGAGGGGCAAAGTTATCTGACGAGGACTTTTAATTACTGATATGCACGAATTTTTATAATTACAATATTAAGTTGTAACTACGCTGTAATTCCAATATTTAAGATCGCTGCTTTATACTATTAATACTTAATAAGGGAGCTTACTACTGAGGTAGTAAAACAATAAATTAATTTATCACAAATCAATTGTTATATTTGAATTACATCTGTCAACAGTCAATATTATGTGTGCATTACATTTTATTTATAAGATAATCACATACATACATCAATGGGCTTTACTCTAACATTAATTATAGTCAATTTGTTTTGATATAGTTTTTTCTTTCATTTAAAATACATAGAAATAAAAATATAGTCTGCGCTCCTTAAGAAGCTAGCAAATTGCCACTGTTCTTAATTTAGCTGTATAATACAATCAGCCGAACAATCTGTCTCTCTAACTACCGTTCCCAATATCCTATCTATCTGTTTTTTTGCTTACTAGAGATAGGAATTTGACATTACTTACATGAGGCTTATGTCAAAATTTTATCTCTAGTAAAACAAAAGAATATCCTACTTTGCCTATCCACGGTGTAGTTATGGATGTTTACACTTTATGAGACAACTAGCCGTTTTCCCGCGGTTTCACTCGCGTCCCGTGGGAATCACTGTCCGTAGATACCCGGATAAAATATAGCCTATGTCACTCTTGGATAATGTAGCTTTCGAACGGTGAAGAATTTTTAAAATCTCTTCATTACTTCCTGAGATTACCACCTATAAACAATTTTATTAACAGTTTGACCTCTTTTAGATGAACCTTGAGTAGGTTTTGGTGTTTCTTCTCAAGGAAGATAGAAAATTCATCGCAGCTTCATCTCGCTTTCAAAGAAAAATTGTGTAAAAGTAACGTGTAAAAGTGTTGATTTCAACCTATTTGCAAAATAAATAACATTTATCATCAAACAGATAAAATATTGAGAACGCTCGCAAGTATCATGTATTACACTACAAAATTGCGAAGGTCCGAAAATTGCTAGACCATTAATGTCCGTGACTGTACCTGAATTAACGTTGACATATACAAAAACAATACTATAAGAAATCTTAATATAAATACAACATCTTAGCTTGAAAACTGAAACTGAAAATTAGCCCAGACCTTGTGGGCGTCGTTAAAATTTTCTGAAAATCTGTAACCAATGATAACCACGCTGCCCTGATAACAAAGAATGCAGTAATCGTCATTTCCGAGATTTTTACTTTTTGCAAGAAATGAGATCCCAAGGGATTATTAACATGAAAAAAAAAATCTCTAAACCGCCATTTTGCGATTACTGCACTCTTCATTATCACGACAGTACGGCCGTATATAGAAACGCAACTCAATTTTAACGACTGCTCAAACATAGTTCTGTCTCTTTCACACTTAGATACATTTCTGCGACAGAAATATTTTAAAGTAGAACATAAACTTAATTAACGTTTGAGTATTTCGAGTTGAGTGTAGATAAAACGAAATAACCTCACTTTTGTTGCAAATAATAAGTATTCATAAGTTCCTATGAAGATGCTATTACAATGAAGCAAGCGTAATTATTAATTTTTCAATAATTTGAAAGGTTTCCTTAATACTATTCTGTATGTAACATGACTAGAACTGTAATATCATTGTTTAAAAATAGTGTTTACATTTTCATTGTACATTAACCTTATTCTACAAAAAGATCAATGATATTTATAAATGACGTCACTTGTGAAAGCGATATCTCTCTTTGGCATATGGCGCTGTCACTTTATAACATTAAGGTGAATACGACGCCTGGAAGCGGGAAATAGGCATATGACAAAAAAAAACGAATTAGTCCGTCTTTTAGATTATAAAAAAATATAGCATACGTATTTTTTCGTTTTACATCTAAACAAATTGTTACGTAGTTATAGACCGCTGAAATTGCGCGTGACGTCACGCCTACGTACAATTTTGACATAGGCGTGACGTCAGGACCCCCCTCTCCTGAACTTTGATACTCATTATCTTTGTTATTATTGATAGATTTTTAAAAACAAAAAATACGTGTCCAATATTTTGTGATAATCTAAATTACGGACTAAATGGATTTGCTTATTTTTTACCTTGTCGTCATGCCTATTCATCAATATAAAATGAAACTCCTTACAATTCAAATGTTCCTCGATAACCTTTTTATTGCGAAATATCATAGTACATATATCGAGGAACATTTGAATCGGAGTTAAACAAGGACATTAGAAATTACTTTGCGGTATATTACAACCGTAAAAGATAAGATCACGCCTCATATTGAATGTTAACTTAGGTAAAACATGAAAAAACCATTTTATATTGAATTTCCCGCTTCCAGGCATCGCATTCACCTTAACAGGTCCTTTGTGCAGTTGACAGTTGCCAGTTTTCAAGGGATGACTGAATTATTTGTGCTAGCAGACCGCAACTGTCAATTGTAACAGAAAACGGTCAGACCATAGTTTTGTAAGAATCGTGTTCAGAAACACTAACAAGACGTCAAATAAAACGATAAAAATGTAATATTATTAGGTCCTAAACTACCTAAAAAAATTACGTCATTAATTTTATAGAATAATGTTTCATCTCACGAAAGCTGTGATGTTTGAGCGACTCGACCACTCCTGAGCGCTCCCGAGCTTACGCATACATCGACAATGTGCGTATGCACACTTACACACACAGGTATGGCCCATTTGAGTCACGTAGTGTTTCTAAACACGACTTTTAATGAAAATGACATAATATAATATTACTAAATTCTAATATAATAATTTTAGTATCATTTTTTCCAACAATTCCCTCAAGTTTATATATTTTCTTCTAATTAGGCAATAGTTATAGATTATTTATAATTTAGTTATAAGTATCTACCGAGTAGCTGCCGCAAACAATTTATATTAGCAATGGTCCCTTAAAATAACAAGATATTTATGTACGATATATTTTTTGTAATAATAATTTACGGTATTATAAATATAAATATATAGAAACTACATAATGTCCATGAATTTTCTTGAAATTTTACAATGTAATGTATGGTTCCCGCTAAACTTTGTGACGTCACAGAACATGGCGCGAGTTGCTGCGCAGAAACCAATTTTAGGTATCAGAGGGTAACGAAAGTGTGGAGTAGGGACACAAACGCAGGTCACGGTATCCGAATCTGTCAAATTTTACCAGTCAAACATTAACCTACCTCCATTATGATAAAGTTGAAAAATCTTTTGCAGAAATTTGACAGATTGTGGCAACTTGATGTGCTGTCGTCAGTACCTGGTTAAGCTCGGAATTGAGCTGCGGACCGCCAATGAGTTTTGCGAGCACTGTACTAAATGTATTGTTTAGTTTAAGCCATTCGCTCAATCAATGAAAAAAACATGTTATAATAAGTAATGTGATGAGGAGCAGAAGAAACAATTGCGATTATCTTTGTATTAGTTTAAAACATTGAAAAAAATCTTGGAGTTATCTTGAAATTAATTTGCAAATATTTTTTGTGTGACATTTATACCTACAGCGAATGGACAAAAATATTGTATTGTATTAATTACCTATAATTATATCAGGAAAATAAGCGGATTTACATTATTGGCGTATGAACTATGATTTGAGATTACAAGATTCTACAAGGTATTTAAAAAAATAGGTTTGCTTCAATTTTAGATATTTGGCATACACTTATTGTTGAGATTGACAGCTTATATTTAAACTGCATAAATAATATTTTTATGGAATGTACGAGTAATTTAGTATTAAAATAAATTGTGAAATAATATCATTTGCTTACTTGAGGTACCTTTCACATATTTTTAGGCTTACATTTAAAATAAAGATTAAATTACATATTAAATAAATAAAAGTAAATGCAATTCCTATTTGTGCACTATTAAAATGTCGCCGGAATATAACAAAGAATAAAATAATTAGATCATTTTTCTTTGTCTAGCAATTCCGGTATGTTAATCATATTTAAACTCTGTGCTCTGATTGGCTTAAGCTACGAACAACCGACCAATCACAGCAAAGTACCTTTGGCAAAAAAAATAAAATTCTTTGTGCTTATAGCTTAAAATAAAATATTTTTAAATGCAACTAAAGTCTCAGTATCTTTGGTTTAGGTATTTATGTTCTTATAAATACATGTTTGTGCTTTAAATTATTTTAGCTTTTCTTTCTATACTCCTAGAACATACAAACATATAACATGACATTTGACATTTTAATCTAGAATACAGACTTTTTTTATAAATATACACTAGTATTTGTGACTTCATTTGGCATCAAACAAACTAGTAAGTGACTAGAAATGATTTTTAAATCAACTTAAAACCAAATAAAACGACCGCTTGCAAACATAAAATTTAACAGAAAAAGAACTAATCTAATATCGAAAATAAAAGAATTCTTTGGAGAATAACTTTAGCTAATACACACACAAACACACATACCATCTCTTTCTTAAGCCCTTACAAATATGTGTACCCATATCACTCTACAAACAAGAATTAATTAATTATTTTTTTTCTACAAACAACATGGAAAGACATTACCTTAAAACTACGGTATTATGAAGAATCATCCAATACTCTGTAAAGAATGCTTGAATTGTAATAGCTTGCTCAAATTTGTGAAAACCAAGTCTTGAGGATTTGATATGATGAAGTAAACGAGTCCGAGTATTGATAAAACTGCCCGCCATATTGAAAAATGCGTCCAAGTGTGGTAGAATGTCGGTATTGTTGGCTGAAATGAAAATTGAGTTGTTTTTGAAAATGGTTAGGTTATAGAAAAAAATCATGTATTTTGCAAAAAAAAACTATCAAAAAGCTATTTCAGTTTGAAATCATTACAATCTTGCTTATTGTTACATTGTTTTGAAAAAAAAATTAGAAGGCTCGTTATAATGGTGCTTCCTAGCTGTCTTTTGAACATCTTTGGCAGTCATTATGGGTAGTTAGAAGCTGGAAAGTGACTACCAGTCTTACCAAGGGGTAGTGGGTTTCCCAGGTAACTAGGACGAGGAGGTCAGATAAGTAATGACTCCATGTAAAACACTGGATTTCATCCGCATCTGGTAAGACTTTAAGCCGACAGTAAAAGAAAAAGCTAAGGAAATATATTTTTATCAAGAACTCACCGTAGTAACATTACTAGTTATATTACTGACCAGCGGAGCATACTGGTATACCATCAGCTCATCGTACATTCTAGCGGCAGTACAGACGAGTAAACACGCGGTATAGAGCATGACTAGAACTATCGGCTGAAAGTATGGCTGCAAACCTCTGGTTAAGTCTAAGCTGGTCACGTCCAATCTGAAATGTGACGAAGAACTGAGTTATTTGAAGGTTATTTCAATTGTGATAGAGTATTTTCGGAAGGATCCCGTTGGTCCCGGTTGATAGTATCGTGTTGCTTAGGTAACTGAGTTGAGGGGGTCAGATAAGCTGTCGCTCCATGTAATTCATACTCAGCTGTATCCAATCAGAATGGAAGCCAACCCCAACATAGCTGCAAAAGGACTTGACTAATGATGGTGGGTACTTACGAGTTCGACAACTAATTTGAATCTAAAGCCCTTAAGGTGAATGCGACGCCGGGAAGCTAAACTTTTTATTGCGAAGCATCATAGTATATCCAGTAACATTTGAATTGTAAGAAGTTTCGGAGTTAAACAAGGGCATCAGAAATTAATTTGTGGTATATTATAACCGCAAAAGATAAGATCACGCCTAATATTGAATGTTAACTTAGGTGAAACATGAAAAAAACATTTTATATTTGAATTTCCCGCTTCCAGGCGACGCATTCACCTTAAGTCAGTCGAAAGACGTGCATGGCTGGACAAGGCCACTCTCAAGGTAGCGTATTTGCTACTACTCAGCTACTACATCATTTAACGTTATCTGATCTATAAGACAAATTTCACTTGAAAGTAGGTCAAGTGAACATTGTCTTAAAGAAAAATAAGAACCTCTTCAACTTTACCTCCCTTTTGTTTCAATGATGGTATATTAAATCATAAAACAACTATCTCAAATATTATAAAAAAAAATTGACAAAAATACTCACCGATCCAACACAGAAAGCAGACATAGAACGCAGAAGAAATAATACGAAGCTACATAAGGCATAGTGACTACAGCGTGGAAGGACAGGTGCCCAGCATCCAATCCGTCGGAGTAGCTGATAAGAAGTAGATGCATCAGTGAGAGCCCGCCTAGGACGCCATGACACGCGGGGGCGGACGAGCGCCACGCCTTCTGTAGTGTCAGTGCCACGTCTAAGGGAGTTAGGTCACCCAGTCTGGAAATGTAAGAGGTTTTATTTAAAATTTGCTGTTCCATCTGCAGATAAGGAATTTCTTCTTGCACTCGTGATAAAAATATGTTGTGTATGTGTGCGATCGGTTCAAAATTTTGGCACAAAAGCCAGACAGTTACTTTCACGTTTACAATATAGGTATGGATAGGTAGTTATGTAATTTGCACCATGTTGAATGGAGCTGTGTAATTTACACCAAATTATAGAAATTAATAAGAATCACTAAGGAACATTGAGACCTTTTTACTGAATTAGAATGTGAAACTAAAGTGATCTTCCCAGATTTATAAGTGATTTACTCATGAATCACAACATAAATAAAAACTCCAAAAATCACATAAAATATTTCCCAAAAACATCTATTAAACAATAAAAAAGTTCACCTTAAATACTTATCACCGTCTCTAGATTGCTGTGATTCCAGAATCCTATCTCTAGACACCGCTCTAAAAGTCCCACCACCCTGTAAATATATCTTCTCCGGTCTACGAGAACCGAATGGATCTAATCTGTCATCATTCGGTGATGTCAGCGGTGATGGTGAAGAGAATGGGTTATCTATGTATTGATCATGGTATGGCATACTGGATTCTAGAGTTTCCAGCATAGCTGTCAAGTCTGTTGGGCGAGCTGGAAAAGTAAAGTTTTGAAAGTCATTAAACAGATAAAATCATTTATAAAAAAAAATTGACATTGATCTTTTCAAAATAAAAATAGGATAATAATGACCTTGTCGGCAGTAGGATAAATATAGAATAAAATAAAAAATTCAAATGTATCAGAATTTACAATAAATTTTAATATTTCAAAGTCTAATTTTCATGGAATTATTTAAATAGATTTATATAACTTATATGAACATTAGACACAATGAGACAGTATAGTTTGTGTAAAAACCAAATTGACACCTTAACGAAGATACCACTAACCTGGTTTAGACCCTGACTTATTTTTGCTGCTCTTAAACACTTTCGGACTAACATCTCGACCGTTAGCACTGCTCTCCTGCCTCTCGTCTCTGACTTTCCTCCGAGTCTTCCGCGGTTTGTGCCGTAGTTCCTTAGATATACCGTTATTGTTCTCCACATCGTTCGCCTCAATTTCTAGTTCACCGCTGAGTGTAACCACTTCATCTTTATTGTATTCTTTAAGATAATCGTCTACCTGTAAAATGTAAAAAAAAGATTTAATAAATAGTTTACTTAAAATGTGAAATATAATATACTGATAAATGAAAAATTTATCTAAATGAAATCAACATGCATGTGAATCTGTAAGAAATAACTAGGGTTAAATAACAATACACAGTTACAAGAGACAATATGTTACACTCCCTGTACCAAATATCTACACATATAATAAAACAGTAAAAAAATTGTGTCTGTACATTAAATATTTTACAAAACAAAATATGTAGGGTTATTAAGAAATGAAAAAAGAGTGAGAATTCGATTTTTTTTTGTATATTTGTATGTTTGAATGTTTGTCTGTTTGCACACACTAATCTCAGGATTCACTGGACGGATTTTGATGAAACTTGGCAGACATAATTATTGCTTCTACACCGTGTTCCTGAGGTTATACATTAACTTTGGCATGTTATTCAGACCATTGAATTGATATGTTTAACAAGAGCTATATAAGTATTACTCAAAATTAAATCCTCAGAAACATGGTGTATACAAAGTTCTGATATCCATGTGTTTTACTTAATTATATTTTAATATTAACACTAGAAAATACAACAAAGAATATTTAAAAAACTAACCCGTTCCAAAGCACTGAGACTAGACCCAGGTATTTCAAAATCATGTAAATCTCTGTCCCGATGCCTGGACGAGTGTCGCTTCTTCTTACGATAAGACGGGCTCCTCTTCTCCTTATGTCCACTAGAAGGCCTCGACATAGTCTTCATGAATTTCTCATCCAAATGATTAGGGTCATGGGAGTAAAAAACAAATGAAGGATTCTTGTCAGATTTCTTAATTTCTTTTTCAACAAATCCTAGGATACCTTGCTTGATTTGATCGTGGATTGGGAGCTCAGTGTCTAGAGATTCATGTTCAGATTTTATCCAGCTGTCCCGTTTGGATTTTTCTGTTGTAGGTTCTTCAGAAACTGGCGTATCATCTGGTGCTGCGTGACCATTTGACATTTTTCGTGAACCGGAGCGGCTTCGTGATCTTTTAGTTTTCTGCTTCGGAGACGGCGAGCGAGCAGAAGTATGCACTTCAGCTATCTCCTCCTTCACGTCTACGCTCTTTCCAGGCTTCATTTCGAACTATTTGTAGCAAAACCCCACGCAAATTACAAGCAATCAATTAAATTTATATTTGCACAATAATTAAACACATAAGCATGTTAAACTGCAGCAAATAAAATAAAATAACGTAAACTTAATGCCTTCTATCACTTTTTAATACATTTTTAAAAGTATTTGACGATAATAATATTTATTTGAAAAACTGAAAACAAAGATCCACTAGCGAAATGTCAAATGTCAACACTAATGACGTCATTGTGACGTCAGCAAGAAGGCCTACGCAACTTACGTTCCGTTTCACATGGTGATATTGAAGGAAAGAAGAGACTTAAGATTTAAAGTAAAATCACTATAAGTATAGATTTTGATTTCAAATTTTAGCTTTATACGTGAACAAGTTTGTTTAGAGACTCAAATCATGATTTATATATTAAGCAAAATTGATGTGGAAAAAATAAGTTCGTATTGACTTTTTTTATTACAGAAGAAAAATCCTCGTGGACTTATCCTTTACATCAGATGCCTGAGGGGGTATGACGGACACTTACCTGCTTAAACCACTTGGTCAAACGACGATACGACAGCCAGCATATGCTACACCCTAGGAATTAATTCATTTCGGGTCATAACGCAGGGCTCTACCTAATACTGACTGACTCACTTGTTATGAATTCAAAGGACATCACGTAGGTACCTAATACATACACAAGTGCTTTATACAAATAACTTACTATGAAGACAGTTCAAAGTCGTAAGGATGAATGTGAGGCTTATGACTTTGAACTGGCTAGGTACATACCTACTCAAGAATGTACCTATTATACTTAAAATATTCCTGTTAACTTGCTATTTCTCACGGTTTCTCCCACGTCCCGGGGTAACAAACAAACAAAGAGACAAAAGTGTTTCCTCTTTATCACACATATGTAAAAATTGTGTGAACCTACTTAGATTAGATTGATGGATTGCCCTTCTTTTTTGTTTTTTTTTTTTGTCGCTGGGAAAAAATGACAATTACGCATCCCCTACCTACGGGAGAGGGGTATGTGGGACTCCCCGGAATACTCGTTCCCGGTATACCCACTAAAAATACCCAGCGGCGCTCCGACCACGCCTGAGTGGGGAGGGCCTAGGAATCTATAGCATCCAGGCCCCCACCGGCGATTGCCCACCTTACAGCAGGCAGGCAGGCCCCTCCCAACCCCGCCACCCTTAGTGGCGAGGGCCTTTATTATGGCCGGAGCACACGGCCACTTTGGCCTGACGAGTGGGGTGACTCCTGTGCTGCAGGCGATGGCGCCCCCGCGCCTGTCGCTTGCTGATCACCCCCTGGGGCGGATGGGGACGGACGTTGCGTTCACCGTCTTCTACCCCTTCTTCGTCTACGGAGCGGCGCTGCGAGAGGGTCGTCCTCGCGCATGCGCTCCGCCTCCTCCTTCTGTGACATGACGTCTTCACAGAAGGAGGCTACCGCTTCCCATGCCTCCTCACCACCCAGGGTTGATGGGTTGCCCTAATTTTTTTACTCTATTTATGTTACTTTGCAGCTTTTAGGTACCTTACTGAGATAGCTTATAAACGAAGCACCTTCCTAGCAAGCTAACTGCAGCTTCTCACGAATTCCCCTAGGTACTTAGTTAGGTACCTATATTTTTATGGAAATTACCTACCTATAAAAGAAAAATCGTCCTAGTCTTTGAGATTATCACGAACATACATGATGGACAATAACGTTTTATGAAACAACATACAAAGTCAAAATAAATAATACTAAAACTCCTTTTGACCCACAACAATCGAAAGCTTTAGGCCCAATTACACCAAAACCCATAAACGTCCCTTTTTCTTTAAACGACCGTTTAATAATTTACACGTTCAACTTTCAAAGTGAACAGTTGTTTTAAGAAAACTGTCGTTATGTTGTCGGTGGTGTTAAGCCGTGATATACTTAGTCATTAGGTATAGTTGTGGAGTTAGGAGCGCCCGCGCCGCCCGTACCAGGCGTCAGGCGGCTCCATTGGACTCAGAAATTCGGAATGTAACCGACCTTCAGATTACGGCTTAGCTTACGTAGGTACAAGTGTAAAGCGGTTGGCGGTTTAAGTAGTAGGCTTTTGTTGAAATGTAGGTATTGTAATATAGTAAAGCTATTTACATTCTGATTACGGTATACCTACTGTGGGTAAAGTCAGGCCAGGCCTCTTTTCCACGAGGCTCTCTGGCTCGATTCTTTAGTTTCTAGTTTGTAGTACTTAATGGATTTATCTCTGTAAAGACTTCGAATGGTGTCCATCATTCACGGACCCCTTCGCTATCTTCCCTTTGCTAAAATAAAAATGATTGCTGCTCATTAGCCTATAACAGGAGACACCTAATAAGTAATTCATTTACATCATGGTTGCATTATATAGCCAATAATTGAATGTAGGTAATAATTTTTTAATTGAATAGATCGCTTAAAAGCTCTGACTTTAAGCCACACTCAAACATATGGAAATTATTCAAATCGCAGCAACCAGACACAGGCGTTTAATACGTTTCAAGCAATTTAACAATATTAATTTTATTTATGGTCAATTTGTCTAAAACGGGCTGACCTATGGCTGAGTGATAATTATTCACAATAATGTGAGCAAATCTTAATCTTACGTTGTTACAAACTAGATAAATAATTATTCTAAAACTAGATTAAATGAACACCTGTTGTATACGAAGAAATAATAATATTACTTATGCCTTGAAAAACAGGTAAACAGTTAGCTAAATCTAAAGCTCGTTTGATATAGAAAGAACCGTTCAAAATACTTTAAAAGTTTCGTACGAGGAGCTAATTACAAAAGTGACCTACTTTTGTAATTAAATAGAAAAATATCGTCAGAAACAATAAATACAAAAAATTGGCGGCTGTTGTTTATTTTGTTATCAAGTTTTGAAGTTATTATAGGTATATTAATTCTCAGTGTTTTGAAGTCGGTTCTTTTACATAAGTGTAGCTAAACCATTTTTACATTTGGTCAGTAGCTGTTATGATCATAATTCTACCGATATAATTTATCTGATATATTATAACCGCCAATCATAAGATCACGCCTCATATTGAATGTTAACTTAGGTAAAACATGAAAAAAAACATTTTATAATTGAATTTCCCGCGGCTTTCCACTGACTGCTCATAGTAGGTACTTCAGACACGCACGCAGACAATATTTTCTTCCATTCATCAGCAAACATATCACAATCCGTACCATCCAGGTAATCCGTACCATGAGTGCTCGTCAATAGGTATAAATAAAATAAGACAAAGCACGAGGTCGCTACCAGATTACCGCTGAGGAGTTCTATCGAGTCTCTGTCGTCTGCAAAATGAACTTTTATAAAAATGCAGTTAAATTATTCATGTAAAATCGCTGCTTAGCAGTCCAGCTTTGTTTGAAATTTTCTAAAATATGTAAGATAAGAAAGAATAAAGTCATTTATTCAAAGTAGGCTGAAAATCAGCACTTTTTGAAGGTCAAGGTAAGATATACAGTGGGCATTTAAATAGATCATTCAGGTAGGTACATAAGAACATATAAGACATGAAAAAAGTAGACCTTTCTGACTATTACCACAGTCGATATTTTTACTGCACTCTTGTAGGTACAGGTAAAGGTACTGCTAGGGTTAGATAACAAAGTAGGTACTAATAAATTAGGTACTTAGCTTTTGTTTATCAAAAGCAGGTCATATTGGGCATGCTGATTCATTTATACGTATACCTAACATACCTAATAATAAACCTACTCGACAGATCATAATATAGCTATGTAACATAACGGCACCTACTCTAAAATTCTCAATACTGAATCATCTTTGGCTGATTCAAACCTCTCAAAATGGGACCTTCTTAGGCCCGTTTTCACTAACAAGATAAATTTCCGAATAACTTTCGTTTATCCTAATTTAAAATGCCCAATACCTTCGAGGTTCATATTTTATTTGGGACTTAGGTACTTACCCATACTCTTAAATTCAAGAAAAACACTGCTGGATACGAAATGGATTTTATAAAAATTCCTGCTTCTTAGATAAAGACAGTTGTCATTTAATCGACCGATTACGTAAACGACTGTCGGTTGGTTGGTCTTAGGGCTTAAATATGTAGTAGGCATTCATGGTAGGCATAGATATTTGTTAATACTAAAGTGAATTTTAACCCGGCGAGAGTGTGGTGAAAAAATGTTACAAGGAGTATGTGGCAGGGTATGACATACCCGCTTAGAAATTTGGCTGTAAAACTTGATTCTAATAAAAAAATATTGTAAAAATTATTAATTATTGTAAAACGACTATTTAATAAGGTAACAAATATAAAAATCTAAAGCTTTTTTCACAATTTTTATATTTTACTCAACTTCAATTACATGACTATGAATTTTAAACAAAACTTTCTACCCTCTCAAAAAAATTATGAAAAAAAAAAACTAAACAAGTTTTATGAAAAATAACTTTAAATTATTCCATCATGGACCGAACTCGGCTTTCATCACGCTTAAAGTTAATTTTCTACGTAAGTCTATATATTTATAAAGAAAATAAGGTCAAATAGTAGGAAAGTTTTTGTCACGAAATTATATACACTAACTATGTGGCAGGGTATGACATACCCAAACGCGATTTGCAAGCGTGTTACTCGAGTGCAGGCTGTCGCGTCACTGCAATCACTCCACTATCCCCTCCCGCAACCCTTTAACTCCAGCTACTCAAGACGACAACCACTTTGAAGGCAATAAACAAAAAATATACGCAAATAAGTAACACGGTGGGTATGAAATACCCTGCCACATTCTCGCCGGGTTAATTATGTACCATGCATGACCCACGCACGATAATTTTCGTGTCTGCAGGATTCTTATGAGTTATCCCCCACCTTGGAACACAAAGGTCATCAGAACTTACTCGGAACTTAGCTGATTATGTAGACAATAAGACTTTGATACTCTTCTATGTTCCATATCCATACATGGAAGAGCCATTTGATAATTTTCTACCCACAAAAAAAGATAAAAGGTAGGTAAGTACTTAATTACCAGTTAATTTTGGTAAAAATGTAATTTCCACTATTTTTATAATTTCCCGCGTAGTTTTGTAAAGTGATTTTACAAAATTTTCCTTTTAATAATGTTAAAAGATTACACCTTCATATATTTCACTCAACAGCAAATTGATTTTACCTCAAATATTATTTCGACCGTAGTTTTCCTCCAAGATATTATTGACCTACACGTAAAAACAAAAAAATCTAATCAAAATCACTCAAAAACAAAAAGTTATCTTCAGATAATTTTATCATTATGACATCACTAATTAGGTATATTGATATAAAATCCATGTGAAATGAATGTTGCTTATTGTTAAATAGTATCGGTTAGAATTATATTCAAAGTTACACGGTATATCACCTAAACCGCCCCCATGATTTTATTCAGTAGATTAGGACTTTAAAAGCATAAATTGTATGACATGTCATGTCACCCTTGTTCCATTAGGGCCTAAGTTCACTGACATCGTAACATCAGTTTTCCTAAAACTATGATATGATACGATGTATGAAAATTAACAAAAAAAAAATCATAGTGAAGTGTTGTTTTAAGAAAAAAACGGACGTTTATATTGTTGGTAAACTTGGGCCTAAATTATTATGAAAAAACGACTTTTATTGATAATGGAAGACTAAATCACTCCATTAATTGGTGGCACCTCTCCTCTTAGTAGTGTCCGACCGAAGGTCTATTTTTGGCCGAAGCCGAAGCCGAAGCCGATTAATCGGCAATCGCCACAACCTTCGGCCGAAGCCGAAGCCGAAGCCGAAGGTTTATAATTTATTATCTCTCAATTATTAATTTAATAATTTTTAACCGACTTCCCAAAAAGGAAGAACCTCCTCCTTTTTGGGAAGTATCTTTTTTTTTATGTATGTTCACCGATTACTCGAAGATGGTTGGACCGATATTCAAAATTCTTTTTTTGTTTGAAAGGGTGTACTTCACAGGTGGTCCCATGGTAAGGAGACCACCATCTGATGATGGGATCCTGGAGAAATAGAGAGAACTCTTCAAATTTCATAGGTCACTTGATTTTTTATATCGATGATACTATTACGGGACCGACTGTCACTGTGGGTATTATAATAACAATATTATAGTTTTAAACCCGAAAACTGAAAAGCATAAAATAAAAAACTTTTTTACAAAAAAAGAAAACCGACTTCACAAAAAAACACTGAAAGGGAAGAAATAAAACTTTTCACATGGCTCTAGAAGTCGGTGGCAAAATAAACACAGTCAACAGACCTGCAGACACCAACTTCTAGAGCCATGTGAAAAGATTTATTTTATCCCTTTCAGTGTTTTTTTGTGAAGTCGGTTTTGTTCAATATTGTCTTCAAGCCACAATTAATATTAAAATTATTTCAAAACTTCAATATTGAAGGTTTATATTGTCTATATGTCGCAGGGATATGATAAAAATAGGGATTTGGTCAAATCGCTAAGGGATTTGATCAAATCACGGAGGATGTCAAAATAGCAACACGATTTTATCATTTCCCTGAACAAATCTAGTGATTTGAAGAAAACTCTAAACTGATTCAGTGAAATGACAATAAAACATGTCACATGACAATAAACATATGTTTGTCAGTGACTGCACCTCCTGCTCCACCGAATAAATGTCTTAAAACATTCGCTAAAAGTTAGGTTTTTATGGCAGAAACAAATCGCTGTAAATCCGACTCCACGTAGTCTTGCCTGCCCTACCCCTAGAGTGTAATTCAAAATCGCGTAGGCGCGGAGGGGCGAGGCGGGCCGCGAGTTGAGGAGCAGGTGGTTATGTGGTAATGGCTGCGGTGGTGAGCGTTAAACCTATCTGCGACGATAAACTCGCGTGGGACCGCCGGAGCCCCGCAGCGCCGGAGCCGTGACAGAAATCATGCCTGCTGCATGATGCATGCTTGCTTGCATGTTGCATGATTGCTCGCATGATGCATGTTTGCTTGCATGTTGCATGCTTGCTTGCATCTTGCATGCTTGCCCACATAGAATTTACACCCACATAGACGCGACAGAGAACCTTATTAGAATTATGTAGTTTTAATCTTACAAAATAAACCTTTAAAATATCACAGAAAAGTTTATTTTGTCATTTCACTGAAACAATTTTGGGATTTGTTCAAATCACTAGATTTCTTAAGTTGGATTTGTCAAATCACTAGATTTGTTCAGGGAAATGATAAAATCGTGTTGCTATTTTAACATCCTCCGTGATTTGACCAAATCCCTATTTTTATCATATCCCTGCGACATATACATATATAAGACTGTCTCATATAGAAGTTGATTTAGAAATGGTAATAAAAGTTTGTGATTTATTTGTAAAAAATAATAATTTGTTTATTAAGCAATTTTGACGCGGTTTCTGCAAACACAATCGGTCCGTCGCTCTCTCACTCATTCTTTCGTAACAATTCGTTCAATCTCGATGGTTGCTCAGACCTTCGGCCAAACCTTCGGCTTCGGCCTAATTTTTGGCCGAAGCCGAAGGTTTGGCCGAAGGTGGTTTTTTTGGCCGAAGGTGGCCGAAGCCGAAGCCGAAGCCGAAGCTTCGGTCGGACACTACCTCTTAGTAATATTCCAAGATCTTATTTTGTTTTTTTTTCGCATTGGAAAATTGGTTTCTTTTGCGCAAAAAGTTTATTTTACGTACATGCAAATCCCACAGACCAAAAATATACACGTGCACGAATAAGTTCTTACCATCTGGCTATTTTTAAATTCACTACCTATAAAATTCTAATATTATCTGATATCGACATTTAGGAATTTTATCTAAACTAATTAGTTATACATCACATAAATGATTAGAACAGGTGTGAAGCAACTGATTTATTCAAAGAACTTTCTGAGACACACAGGTGCCTCGGTGACCGAAAAAATAGTACCATAGACGGCCTCCCACTGAAATGCGACAAAAATGGGATTTAAACGACAAACAAAATAATACAAAATAAAATAAAAACAATCAAATGCATATTCTTACACAATTTCCCCCTTCCCCCGTCTTCGCCCCTTTCCCCTCTTGAGGTCGTCCTCCCCTCTCTGAGGACAGCGAAAGGAACTTTCACTTACGGAATTTGGCGCTCAGTGCTTCATGACGTCACTTTTGCGCAATTTGACGCAATGTGGTCTAGATCTGCGCATTAAATGTTTCAAAAAACTTTTTGTAATGTAAATTATATTAGTGTAAACAATGGGTAGTGAGAATGTAAACATTGGTTGTGACGTAAATCTATGGAGTAGGTATAAATTATGTATTTTTTTGGGTTTAGTAATCCCATGTGATGACTTTGACTTTGTCGTTCCAAGTCACGGAAAAGTCAAAGTTTTATCTAAGGAAAATAATTTTATGACTCTAAAAACTATAAAAAAGGAATTATGTTTTATTATATTTAGAGATTAGGTAAAGTGTAAATAACAAAATGCAAATGTGTAGTTTTTCGTTTTCTTTTTTAAGTATTTTCCTTGTTCTTAAAGAAAAAATATTTATTGGGATTTTGTTGGTCATAGCTATTATACGGTAGCTGAAAAACTGTATTTATTGGTTTTTGCTTATGTCACATTTATATTATATCTACAGGTGTCAATAAAAGCTAATTTAAATTCTATGTAGATAGGTTTAGAAAAATAAAATAACGAAATAAATAGCCATTTATTTTATTATGACATTAAATTGATTCATAAAATCTACATTAGTTTGGTCCAATAATAATCATTATTAAAATTCAATACAACACTAACTGCGTTGGCTTATAAAATATAATATAATAGACATTTATTATACTTTTTATTTCTATCCCAACACCAATATTGCAAATATTTTATACAATAATTATTTACAGCTCGGCGGGACACCTTTTCAAACGTTTTACACAAAATTTTGTCCCCAATAAATAATCGTCTATTTGGCACAAAATTATAAATATTTTTGAAATAATAACCCGAAACAAATTTTGCACGAATCACCCGCCTTCACTAAAATTAAAACTTAATTTAATAATTATTGCAATAAGTGACGTAACTCGTCTTTTTAAATATTTTTAATATAAAAATTACAATTACACTTTTTATTTGTTTTTTATTTTATAAAAAAGTATTAAACACATTTTACAACACGTTTTACAAACTTATAACGAGAATAATCTCTTTTAATCACTATTCTTACAGTACCAAACAATAGAGGGCACATTTTCCTTATATTTACAGATCGCTTAACTAACTAAAAGTTCATAGAACGTACTAGAAATATATCATAGATATATGGGATAAACATTACCAGCTTTCGACGAGGACGATCCTGTGTAAACTCGCCAACAATCGGATCGTGATCGTCTAGTCGCTGGTAAAACTAAAACATAACACATCTAATAGTCCCGTCCAATAGAATTCCAGAGAAAATTACCTTTCCCGAATTTTATGGAGGGATAGTGTAAAAGACGCCTATTAATTCCCGGCCTCACGACGTATACTCGTCGATACAAAGAACCGGCGAAAATTCGGCAGTCTACAAACTCGGCGACTGCGCTGCGATTTGCGATTTTGCCGCAAAACGAAGCCAGTCATCGTGCCGTCCGCATTACCGCGGCTCGCACCCTTATATACAACTTAAATAAATTATGTACACTACTTATAGACTAAAGAGAGTATTAATTTATAAGCAGTACGGATGACAGAACTGGTAGACGAGCCTCTGACTCCTTTCAGTTTTCTTCATGATTCCTTTCTTGTAGTACTGTCGGATGCTTCTGGACAGTTTGTCGTAGTTCATGGCAGGCCTGTTCTTTCTCTTGCCCCACAGCCTGGCGACGCGGACTGAATCCTCAATCTTGAACACGCCGTTACCTGTGGACCATGGTTTGAATTAAACATTTTGTTCAATAAATCGTATACGCGAATCTTATTTTTTGAGAGACATTACACGAACGTGCTATAGAATTTATTTTAATTTTTCTTTTAAAATAAGAAACCCTTAATGCCTTATCGCAATACACAGTACGAAGCCTTTATATTCTACAAGAATATTACAAAAAGTTTGTGTTTCCAAAATCAAACAGAAACGTAAGCTGCATTCTAATCGCACATGACCGCTATGTCCTCGTGGCGTGATGAGTTCGTGCTTGGCTCTAATGAGAAATAAATTCAATTTTAGAAAAGAAACAGTTCATTGCTTCTCAAAACAACAAAGAAACCAGTTGTTGAAAACTATTTGATAAAATACAACTAGTGGATGGTTGTTCATTCGGAAAACAGAAAGCTCTACAAAACGATCATGTTAAACATTAAGGGCCAGCTTCTGAAGTCCCAGATCGTTCTAGAAAGTTATCTGACAGATAATGCCATAGAATTGTTTTTAATTTTGTAAAAATAATAAACTTTTTATGGCGTACTCTGTCATATAAACTGACAGCTCTAACTAGCCCTTAACATTGCAATAGTTTACACAAGTTGGTATAATAATGTTATAATGCATACGTAGCATAAACTATCTTATCAGAAAATTAAGATATAAATATAAATTACATTATCATCGTGCGTCATTGCCACTAACAGTAGAAGAACAAAATGTCAATGAACAGTCCTTGAGAATAAGTTTCAACTTTAATGGTAGACTTAAAATTTCCAAAAGTCCACAATGACAATACAGAGCCATATATCATCTGCCTAGCCTTTTCCCAACTATGTTGGGGTCGGTTTCCAGTCTAACCGGATCTGACCTCCACATCCCAGTTACCCGGGCAATCCGATACCCATTGGTAAGACTGGTTGTCAGACTTTCTGGCTTCTGTCTACCCGTAACAACTGAAAAAGATGTCTAAATAACAGCCGGGACCCACCAATATATCGTGCCTTTCGAAACACATAAGAACTCGTCATGACAAGATGGTTAGTCTCACATCCACGTACCGACCGCGCTAAGCGTTGCTTAGCCTTATGATTGACTAGCTTCCGCCAGCGGTTTCACCCGCGTCCCGTGGGAACTACTTGGCGTACCCGGATAAAAAGTAGCCTATAGCCTTTCTTGATAAATGGGATATCTAGCACTGAAATAATTTTTCAAATCGAACCAGTAGTTCCTGAGTTCCGTTCAAAAAAACAAACTCTTCAGCTTTATAATATTAGTATAGATTGATCCGCGCGCCTCTGACTTAGCCACGAGTTCTTCAATATAGAAACACAATATATCACACCAATTAAAATCAAAACACAGTAAATCGTGCTTTAGAAACCAAATATGCAATTGCTTGGGACATTCGTGATCCAAAAATGAGTCTATAATAGCATAAATGGAAACAAAGGCGGACTATCGTCTGAGCGAGTCACGAAACTAGATAACCTTTATTTAAAACGATTTTATTGAACAGATGGTAAATGGCTGGATCACCTTGGTACGGAATGTCGTTCAGGTGAATTTTCCATGCGTTAGATTCGATAACTGATGCATTCGATTATGATAAAATCGAGAAAAAGACATCGATAGGATTAGAATTGTAGAAGAATATCTAGGGTTTCATATGCCGTACAAAAATAGCTCTAATAGACAAAGTAGCCTTATGTTATAAGAATAGATTCAGGGCTTGGTTTACATACAAACATAAAACTTTATATTTTTATAATGTGTAGATTTGGTAAAGAATAAAACTTAAAATAGCTTTAGCTTATGTGAAGACATTCTAAGCACGTTTTAATGTGTCTATTGTGTACTAAGTTTAGGCCGTTTTACATGTATGTGAATGTACCCATGTGTCACGATTTTGCCTAAACAGGTAAGTAGGGTCCTCAAAAAAGGTTGAAACTATAACATTTGTTTTTACTATCGAACAGCTCAGTTGTAAATACCCACGTAATTACCATATATTATTATTATTTTACAGACCAACAAATATTAATAATCAATAACACCAATAAATTGTTGATAATGTTAATAAAACGATTAGCATTTAATACCATTATATTTTAAAATAAGAACCAGTACGATCAACCAATAAGAAACTATTTCAATGATATAGTGTGGACACGCCACGCCTTTTATTCTGCATAGTATAAACTTGAGCAAGGAGTTCGAAACAAAGGAGCCTGTCTATGCCGTGTTTAAGCCAATTATAGGACTTATCACTTATCGTAAGTAGGTACGGACAGGTTGAACAAAGGATCGTTTGGTATATTTGTGTTGTCACTGAGATACCGGCTTTTATCAAACTGGTTTGTATGTACTTGTTTTTTATTATTCCTACTTAGTAGTTATCGTGGTGGCCCAGTGGGTAAAGCACCAACCTCTCAAGTTTGAGTATGTGGGTTCGATTCCAGTCCGGATTCGAGTCTGAAATCCCCAACCCGCATTGAGCAAGCGTGGTGATTAACGCGCAATTCCTCTCTGTGTGAGAGGAGGCCTGTGCCCAGCAGTGGAACGATACAAAGGCTGATGACGATAACTTAGTGGTAATTGAGGTTGTTTCAAATTGGTTTATCAAATCTATAGTGTCTTAAAGTTACTGATAGTCTCAGTATGACGAAATTGCAGGAATTTTCTAGTTAATAATGACTTAAATGGAGAAAAATTGCCAAAAAGCTCCTTAACTAAAATTATTAGCATTTCATGGATATCAATTTAGATAGAGCTTTAATTTCAGTTACAAATCCAAGACGATAAATAGATTCCCTCACGATAAATACGTCGTAATATATACTGAATGCAATTAACATAATACAAGATGTTGTTGTAATTTATCTCCGACTAATTAACAAGGCCATGTTTAATTAATAAACAAATATATTACAATTTTATTGTTTACTTGACAACTAACAAAATTGTGTAGATTTTACTCGACCGTGTTGTTTACTGGAATTGGATTAAAGGTTATATTCTTTAGATATTATTATATATTACGACATTTTATTTTATATTTAATTGGTCTTGTTAATTAACTATCAAAATAAATTGAGAGACACGTGTTATTTTATTGCGTTTGTGTTAAAACAATTTTAAAATTTTGGTATTGCTATTCATTGGGAGTTTTTTAAATTTTGTGATTTCTACCTTTTTAACCGAGTTCCCAAAGAAGTTCATTCGATCGATTTTTTGTTAAATTCGGTCTTTTCTTAGTCATCAATACCTTATCATTTACTAATTCTCTAGACAAAACAAGAATTGCTTTTCATTGCTTCGTTATTGTACTGCTACTTTGAATAAAAATGTTTTACCTAAGTGGCGTTAACTTTATTGCCATTTTAAGGGTACCTAATAATGCTATATTAAAACTGTATATTTAAAGCATGTAATTTTTCTCACAAAATATTTTTTCTTCTGTATTTTTTTTACTAGTTTCTGCCAGCGGTTTCACCCGCGTCCCGTAGAAACTACTTNAACCTTTATTTAAAACGATTTTATTGAACAGATGGTAAATGGCTGGATCACCTTGGTACGGAATGTCGTTCAGGTGAATTTTCCATGCGTTAGATTCGATAACTGATGCATTCGATTATGATAAAATCGAGAAAAAGACATCGATAGGATTAGAATTGTAGAAGAATATCTAGGGTTTCATATGCCGTACAAAAATAGCTCTAATAGACAAAGTAGCCTTATGTTATAAGAATAGATTCAGGGCTTGGTTTACATACAAACATAAAACTTTATATTTTTATAATGTGTAGATTTGGTAAAGAATAAAACTTAAAATAGCTTTAGCTTATGTGAAGACATTCTAAGCACGTTTTAATGTGTCTATTGTGTACTAAGTTTAGGCCGTTTTACATGTATGTGAATGTACCCATGTGTCACGATTTTGCCTAAACAGGTAAGTAGGGTCCTCAAAAAAGGTTGAAACTATAACATTTGTTTTTACTATCGAACAGCTCAGTTGTAAATACCCACGTAATTACCATATATTATTATTATTTTACAGACCAACAAATATTAATAATCAATAACACCAATAAATTGTTGATAATGTTAATAAAACGATTAGCATTTAATACCATTATATTTTAAAATAAGAACCAGTACGATCAACCAATAAGAAACTATTTCAATGATATAGTGTGGACACGCCACGCCTTTTATTCTGCATAGTATAAACTTGAGCAAGGAGTTCGAAACAAAGGAGCCTGTCTATGCCGTGTTTAAGCCAATTATAGGACTTATCACTTATCGTAAGTAGGTACGGACAGGTTGAACAAAGGATCGTTTGGTATATTTGTGTTGTCACTGAGATACCGGCTTTTATCAAACTGGTTTGTATGTACTTGTTTTTTATTATTCCTACTTAGTAGTTATCGTGGTGGCCCAGTGGGTAAAGCACCAACCTCTCAAGTTTGAGTATGTGGGTTCGATTCCAGTCCGGATTCGAGTCTGAAATCCCCAACCCGCATTGAGCAAGCGTGGTGATTAACGCGCAATTCCTCTCTGTGTGAGAGGAGGCCTGTGCCCAGCAGTGGAACGATACAAAGGCTGATGACGATAACTTAGTGGTAATTGAGGTTGTTTCAAATTGGTTTATCAAATCTATAGTGTCTTAAAGTTACTGATAGTCTCAGTATGACGAAATTGCAGGAATTTTCTAGTTAATAATGACTTAAATGGAGAAAAATTGCCAAAAAGCTCCTTAACTAAAATTATTAGCATTTCATGGATATCAATTTAGATAGAGCTTTAATTTCAGTTACAAATCCAAGACGATAAATAGATTCCCTCACGATAAATACGTCGTAATATATACTGAATGCAATTAACATAATACAAGATGTTGTTGTAATTTATCTCCGACTAATTAACAAGGCCATGTTTAATTAATAAACAAATATATTACAATTTTATTGTTTACTTGACAACTAACAAAATTGTGTAGATTTTACTCGACCGTGTTGTTTACTGGAATTGGATTAAAGGTTATATTCTTTAGATATTATTATATATTACGACATTTTATTTTATATTTAATTGGTCTTGTTAATTAACTATCAAAATAAATTGAGAGACACGTGTTATTTTATTGCGTTTGTGTTAAAACAATTTTAAAATTTTGGTATTGCTATTCATTGGGAGTTTTTTAAATTTTGTGATTTCTACCTTTTTAACCGAGTTCCCAAAGAAGTTCATTCGATCGATTTTTTGTTAAATTCGGTCTTTTCTTAGTCATCAATACCTTATCATTTACTAATTCTCTAGACAAAACAAGAATTGCTTTTCATTGCTTCGTTATTGTACTGCTACTTTGAATAAAAATGTTTTACCTAAGTGGCGTTAACTTTATTGCCATTTTAAGGGTACCTAATAATGCTATATTAAAACTGTATATTTAAAGCATGTAATTTTTCTCACAAAATATTTTTTCTTCTGTATTTTTTTTACTAGTTTCTGCCAGCGGTTTCACCCGCGTCCCGTAGAAACTACTTTGCGCACCCGGATAAAAAGTAGCCTGTAGCCTTCCTCGATAAATGGGCTATCTAACACTGAAATATTTTTTCAAATCGGACCAGTAGTTCTTGAGATTAGCGCGTTCAAACAAACAAACTCTTTGGCTTTATAATATTAGTATAGATTCTTCTTGAATGGGCGTTTGCCTAAAATAAATGTTTTTCTTTCTTATTTTCACACCGTACAAAATACATTTTGAAACTACCTACCTCTTTATCACCTGTAACATTCGCATAGTTCATATTTGTACAAAACACAAGATTATAATTTACGTCAGTGGATTGTAAGTTGTTAAGATAAAAGTTGATAAATTACATTTCCAATGAAAATAATAAATACGCAATCATCGAAAATAGAAATGACACATACGCGAGTTTCCAACAGAATACATTTGTGTTCCAAATTCGTAGTACCTAGCATATAAACCAAATGAAAGAAAAATCCCCAAAAATCACATTTACACAATCATGGAGTACTAGAACTATGTAGAAAAATATTAAAATTACGCTTAAGCAATGTAGGTAGTGTCTCTCAAAAAACAAAACAAAATCAAATTTATCAATGAAAAAAATACATGTTCATAAAATACTCACTTCGGTCTAACCACCGTATCGCAGATCCATGAACATGGGGGGACGCTAGAAGCTCCTTCAGAAACTGCCATAGATGTATGTGTGTACTCCCGGTCTTGGCTTTACCGCCTCCAACAGTCGCACTTGTGCCCGCTGACTCTGAGTCCTCATCTGTGAAAGAAGAAACACCGTTAGCAAACGATTCAGAAGCTTATGTCTGAAGAGTTAAAGCTGCAAATGGAATGGAATGTGGTGTTATAACTGAGGATGTGGTGGAGTTTTTGAGTAATTTTGATTATGAAGAACATTCGGATGCAAGTAATTTGGGGATGGAAATTGATATTTTAAAAACCTATGACTCTAATATAAAAGAGTCCATAAGATACAAACGTACTATGGTTTTGGAAAGTAAAATAAAGGCTGTTGCCAATGACAACAAGGATTAAACCAAAAGTAAATCAGTCTTCAATATGGAAGATAAAATCTGATCTGTTAATGAATGACCACTGGGCTCAACAGAATAATTAATATTTAAACTAGGTATAATGCAAATTATTAACAAGAATAAGCCAGAGTGTATGTCAAAGGCGACCTGAATGCATAAAGAAGCGTATAATTTAACAATTTAGAACTATTAAAAGGCCCATAATGCCGCTATTGAAAAGGGAGTAAGCAGAGCCCCAGCCTACAAGACGACAATATAGCTTCTTGGAAGTCTATCACCTGAATTAATCGTTCCTAGGAAACCATGAGCCTACTAAACTAGCATAATCATAACTTTTTGCCTAGGCATAAAATCTTTAAAGACAACAAAGAAGTTTCTCAAAGAAAATGTTTAAATTAAAAAGATGTTTTAAAATAGATATTGTAAACATGGACCAAATTAACGGCACCCGACCTTCAGTTCTAGACACGTAAACAAACTGACATCCAAACAAATCATATAAACAACGCTGCACTCAGAACAGTTAAATAGCAACTTGCTATTTAAAGAAGAAAGCCAAGTGCTGAACGGAATGCTGCAAGCTATATGAGAGAACTATGGCTTTAAAGTTTGAGGAATTCTAAAGCTTAACTGCAAAATAATAAAGCTCAAATTACGAATGCACATAGAATGAGAGTAAAGTAACTAAAAGAGATGGGCAAAGTGACACAGACTACGGTTAATTAAATTCGATGTACTATAAACCGTATGTGAAGGTGGCAATGAAATTTTTCACGATGCCGACGGCAATTTTATCGTAGTCGCATACGACCTTGTGGGTCCGGCGACGTGAACTAGGCCTTCGGGAAACGACAGAAAAACAAGACTTGACGTATATGGATCCGAAGCCGACATGTAAGGGACAGAACGGCAATAGAACGACAATCGGCTGATTGATGGGTTAACTGTAACTAGGCGTGGCTCCATATAACATTAGTATCCAATTCATTTTATCGGTCAACGATTTTAAAATTTATTGCCTTAAGCTCCTAAGCTTGTTTTAATAATTTTATGAAATTATCAATTCGGACATTATCATAGCAATCGCACGTAAAAATATGTAAAATGATCTTTCTCGAAGTTACAAGTTGTTTTTAAGTCATCAATTTTAGCCTGCTTATCATGTTTGTCTAGTGTATCATCAATTTGCAATTTTATTGTACGATTAGATATTGTTTTTTCTTTAGCTCTCACTGTAACTATAGTATTAAGACGCTCTTCTGTTTGGACAACTTCTGCATTTTAAGAATCTAATTTAATTCAGAATTCACTATTTGGCCCAGTAACCTCATTGATTCACTTTATACCTGTCAGGGCTTTTCTGATATAAATCTTTATGTCAAACAACATGTGTGGACTGACAACTGA
The DNA here is from genome assembly GCA_002382865.2 of Heliothis virescens. Taxonomy (NCBI): domain Eukaryota; kingdom Metazoa; phylum Arthropoda; class Insecta; order Lepidoptera; family Noctuidae; genus Heliothis; species Heliothis virescens. Next base: position 13,897,867 of record NWSH02000050.1, read on the forward strand.
GTCGTAGATAATTGTCGATCGCAATTTCCTGTGCTACTATCTGACACTTTTTTTATTTATAAGCTAACTGTCCAGCCATTAAGGGCGACAGGGTGTCTCGTCCGCTTGGACTGTATCACGGGTTTATCTTTATGCAATTGCGATAAGACTTGCTTTTATGACTTCAATCTGGTCAATATTAATAGCTACTCGTTATTAAGCATAATTTACAACAACTCTTAATTGAAAACTATGATTTCTAATCCCATGGCTATTTCCAAGGTGCTACAAAGTTAAATGACAATTACTTCAACAATAGTTTAAGTACAAACTTTATCATTGGCTAATCGTTTATCACCAATAAAGACCGCGCCTGTCCTCATTACGTCCAATACATCTTGGCTTTCAATTCCCTCATAAAGTGAGTTTACAACCGCGGACGATGTTGGCCATACATCATTAGCTCGTTTGTCTCTAACATAGTCCGTATGTGGGTTGGTAACGGTCGTTGCACAATGCATGCGACTGATGCATTGCCGTGCTACATTCGACCACGTATTGCACTATCTACTTTTCAATCATGTGTCTTGTATTTTCACACATCTTCATGACAGGATCGGTGGATTGTATATTAGTCACTAACTAACGGAAGGTGAGGAAATTCTAGTCTTTATGGACTTACGAATTAATTCTTTTTGAATTTTGTTTAACTTCAGAAGTGTAATTTACAGCACGTATGGTAACTTGATTGATTATCTTATTCGCCTTCTAGTTACCTTTCGTTAATTGAATTAAAGTCTTTCAAGACTACTAAATTTATACTAGGCTAGAACTGCTCAAGTAGCAATAAAGTAGAACCAGCATCTATCAATCGTACAATCCTAACGTCACTCATTTATTTAATTTACGTCTCATAAATCGGCTTTAGTCGTATCTATCCTATAGGAATTTCGATTATATCTATATGTATATCTTGATTTGCTTAGACCTAGGTAGGTAATCTCATGGCAATTAATTTTATAGTTATCATAAAACGTTTTACTCATTATAATGATAATGGATTAACTTAATTTGATGATAAATCATTTGAATTTAATGATTGCAGGTTAAACACAGTTAAGCAACTGATAAGAAACATGCTTCATTCAAAGCTGACTTAAACAAATTAAAATTTGATTTAATAGAAAAACATTTAGTACCTATCTTATCCGTTGCTAACTCTTGATTCTTTGCCAACCCTGCAAAGGAATTGGCATTATAAAAAATGTATTCACAAAACACAGCATAAGATGTTCGAAATCTTCCAAGTTGATCTGTTTTGAAGGAGCATCCTAATTCTTCAGCCTGATTTGAAAACGTATTGCCCTATGTTTTATAAAAATGCAAGTTGACATCAATAAGACACTCACCATCACTCATGTCGTCGGCAGACGGTAAACCAGCAGGCGTCGGAATAGGCGATGCTGATAGCTGATGATGATCAGACCCTTGTGATGTTCTCCAGATCTCTAACTGAGCATACAGAGTACTTCCCGCCTGTAACAATAACAAACAATGATCAAACCAGAACTAAAGACGAACATACACATTACTCAGAAAGTACGCACTATTTCTGAGAACCAACATTTGAAGTGATCATTACCACTGTTTAGTTAGCAGAAAATTCATTAAACTTATCTTATTTATATCAAAACCGATGTGGAACTAACGAGTCTGGTTGTTAATTAAGAAACGAGTTTCAAATGGTTGCCAACAGAAATAGATTCGCAAAGCGTATGGCAACGTGTGTTTAAATATTTATGTGTTGCGGTCGAGCGGAATTTTTGGGAATGGTTTTTGCAGGTCATAAAAGTGTTTATTTTTTCTTCTTTATAGAAGTACTGGCCGAGTAACTGTGTATATATAAAAACGTTCATTACATAAACTATCTCAATGTCACCTAATCTCTGGATCTTTGACCTTACAAATATTTTACTATCTACAAACTGGCTATCCGTGATGGATCATAAGTCTTCATCTTATTGACGTTTATCCTCTCCGCGGCTATCGCGTATCTCTTGATCTTCGAATTCCTAGCTAATTCAACACCTCTTCCCACACGGCCAACCAGATGCAATTTGTATGCAGACGGGTCCCAGGGTGCTGACTTTCATCGTTTAGAGAAAGTCGGCTCGTCGGCGCGTGCGGTAACAAAGATACCTGCCCATTGGAACAGGCGTGCTCGATACGATGCTACACTATTTTTTCTACTTATTCAGCTATTTTTATTCTTCGTTCTTTCTTGCCAGTTGTTTTGGTTTCAAATTAAGATAAAACCTCTTGTTTTTGCGTGTTTATTCAAGAAATGGTGTTTACGGCACTATCTATAAAAGTATTTGCATCTTTGACTTTAGCAATCTTAACTTTAGTATTTTTATTAAATGCTTCGATCGAACCTTCTAGACACATAATTCTTATTTTATTGCTGAGATATTACTATAATAAGAAATGACCTCTCAATTGCAATTTTTTATGAACTTTACCGTAGCTGGTTAATACCGGTTTCGATTAGCGTTACAGTGTTAATCATCCATGGCGTCATAAAAATCAATTTTCATCAGAATGCGTGACTGTATGATTACTACGTATGTAAGCAAAATTTTCCTAGTATCGTCATAGGGAAAGAACTTGACGGCACATGCTTTACTTGTAGCAATGTTTATAATTGCTGTTATAATCATAATTATAGTACCTATTGATCGAAGGCAATATAAAATGAATGAAGTAGAATTGTATTATCAAATTTAAAAAATATTCAGTTTGAGGTCTAAACCTTTTCTAAGATGCATAAAGCTTGCATAACGATATCAATGTTGTCGAACCCATAACAACTATAGCACATGTTATAATAAATAATGAGGATGACATAACAGCTATTGCAAAACTAAAAGTCAAAAATAAACTAGTCTTCAATGACGTTACATAAGATGGGTCAGCATTAACGGATTTCCTTACTTTCGTCGTCCTTACTAATTACGTAAACGCAATCAATGTTAAACTTTTCGTAATGGTAGTTGAGGAAGCAGCATACTGACCTACACGTGTTACATCAGATGGCGTGAATGTGTATTTTCTGCACATTTTTCCTCATGGCGCACACAAAACTGCTGATTATTGTCATGGGAATTAGATAGTAGGCGTAATATTTGATAACTATGATTCTGAACATCTTGGGAATATAATTCTCACGCTTGATCTTGATTATAATTAAACCTTAAATAGAGTCTTCAGCTATATCAAGTTACTAAAGATCTTCGGTAATAAAACTTTAATATCACATATTTGGTATTTTGTTATTAACAGTGATTGTTGTACATTGTAATACAGAACTAATTGCATCATTATTATTGTAGCAGTAGGCACTTGTTTTGTTATCAATGTCTCCTCGAGTACTGATATTATTATCTTTATATAAGGCTGGAATTTCAACATTGTTTAGTTATTAAATCATCTGAAACACTCTCAATAAAATTTTATTGGAATATTTGATAGAATCCAATACAAATATAAATATATTCCGATTAGATGAAGCCATTATAATAAGTCAGAAGAAATAAGCTACTTAACTAAACGTGTTTAATGAAATGCAAATTATTTTGCACTTTGGTCAGTAAATACGATTAAATTTGAATCATTTATGCTCATTAATTTGTACTGGGACGAGCATGTGCACAACTCACATAAAACTGAACATGATGTAAGCATTTGTGAAAAAAACGAAGAAGATATTGTTGAAATAGGTGGCAATGATTTAAATTTTTCGGTTATTAATAAGTTACTAACTCGATCATTAAGATAAAACAATACTAATCACAGCAAAGGTCATGTGAAAAAAATAATACAAGTAATAATTCTCTGCTAAAATAGTTATAAAACTGAAGAACCAAAAATATCTTAGAATATATCCTTATCGCATAATAGTATTAAAAAAATTCTCAAGACGTTTTCTCATTGACGTTACAGTAAAAGATAATTTTATATCACTTGACCTCAGCTGACACGTGGCTAGAAGAATTTATGTGATAACACTAAGATAACACGCATTGTGGATATTTTCTCCTATACGGTCTCTTTAATTGATACAACTTAAGTAAACAATGTATTATCGGGTGTGTATGTGAATCAGTGTAGACTTTGGTCTGACGAACGCCCTCAATCTGCCCCAGGGTTACACGATAATCTAAACTATATACAAATGATTATAAATAGTACCTGAGATGCTCTCTGGTTGAATTCTTCTTCTGTTAGTGCTACAAGTGCGGCGCCGTCCATTGTGAAGTTTTCCATAGGAACCATCGGCAGATTGTAATGTTGCAATGTGAACATTACCCACGCCTTTACGTCTCCCGTACTCCATTGCATTGGATCTGAAAACAAACATATCATTAACAACTGTTTTTCTGCCATTCACATCATCACCATCATTATTTAACTCTGCAGTAAAAAGGTTAGATGCTGTGTAACGGTCGGCGGCAACTATGTCTAAGCCCATATTGATGATTAATTCAGATGGCATCATCACGTCTATTCTACCGTAATCTCATTATACCTTGTTCGTAGTCAATGACTTACTAATTAACAGCCCTAAGAAAGAAAATGCGTTCTAAGAAATACTAAGCAAGCTACGCATGTTCAATTTTGCATATCCAATCAATGTGTATGTAGCGAGGACGTCACTAATATAAGACGAGATCATCGCTGGGCCAATATAAACAGCTTACGTAATCTCCGAGCGACTTCTAAGAAATCATTTATGTTTATAATGGCGCTACACTCGATGGTAGCTAACATGTTCTGTACGTGGAATTACTTTTTTTACTGGGCCGACATTTGAATGACGTCACTGTTAATTAGAAGACTAATAGTATTCATGTAAGACGTACGAGTACAACATTCCCATGCTATTGTAAATCATACGTGATTGTTCATAAATATATTCGCAGTACGCACGTAATACAACTCTCAATCAAAGTTTATGAATGTTGTTGACGTATTGAACTTACCAGGTGAGATTCCAAGTACTGTGCATGTGTTGTCCACGTCCCTCTTGGTCTGTTCGATGGCCATACTGAGGACACGGTCGATATCAGGCGCGACTAGAGAATCGTCACCTCCACTGCTCTCCTCCATTTTCACACTTCCCAACTCCAAAGGAATTGGTCTGAGATTTAATCTTTTCTGGAAGGAGGTATCTTCGAGAGCTGATCTGAGTAGAATATGGTCTCTCGGTTCTTCAACTTCGATTTTAGGTGTGATGTAGCTCTGTTGTACACTGTCTTGGAGTATCTGATTTTCTTTTAGGAGCTCTTCTATATCTATGTATTCTTCGTGTTGTGGGACAGGGGAGGAGTATTGATTGTGGCTTCCGTAGGATACACACGAGCCTGACGGTGATAAGGGGTAGGGAGACGCAAAGCCGGGCACGGCAAGTCTGTTGGGTTCTTCCTTGATGTACACTTGTGGTGAGTACTGAAGAGAACTGTAGGGCGAAGCGGGCTGCAGGGCGACTGCTGGGATAGAACCTTCGTCTGATGATGGTGATGGGGTAGGGTAGCCCTCGAAATCGTATAACCGTTCCAGGAATACGTTGTTATTTGTGTTGTCTTCTGGGTAGGGTGGGGGCGGTTTGTTGTGCGGGTTGGGTGGGGAGTGAAGCATCGGTTCTGGCGGGGATGCAGCGCCGAGGAGGCGGAGAAGATGTTGTAGATCAGCGGGGGATCCGGGGACCGCTCTCTCCCCTTGAGACGCTGACGGCGGGCTGCACCCGGACCGGGGCACCGTTTGTGGCATCTGCGAACAAGGAGAACAAACGTTAGTTGTTGATCGAGATCCGATTGTATCGGCAAAATTGGTTCTATAAACTCTAGTTACTATAAATGGCATTGTTAGATCAGTCACGATTTTAGTCGATATTTCTTGGATTTCGCACGCGTTTGTTACACAAGGCAGGTGTTAATTTGTTTGGTACCGTCGCACTGTTGTTTGTTTGTCCGATGGGTTTTTGATCAGGTACTGAGATAACTGAGAGGTTTTTGAACTTTGTAAAGGTAAGTACCTAATGCCGGAAAATGCAATGTAGGGATTTAACACTCAAAGTTTTCATAGGTCATGTATGTAATGCTCTATCTTTTGACCTATCACCAACACCATCTTTTAACCGCTTTCAAGTTCTTATAGCTCGGTGGGTCATTGTTCGTTAACGTCATCTGCCGACATCAAAACATCTTCCATATGCCTACCATGTATTTCCAAACTGTATATTTATCTATCCATTGCGTCAAAGACCTCTATACTATATATATATCGTGACTGGAAGTATAACTCAAATATTTATAAAAAAATACCAACGATCAGGTGATGTGATAATAAGTAAATAGGATTAGATTATATTAAGTAATTTGTATTTTAAGAAGTAGATAAAGTATTTTTTATCACCAAAATGTTTCCGATTCGAAGAATTCGTACAAGAGAAAAAAATTATGCAAATATATTCAAATAGTTTGCTAATAACACGAGTGTTATGAAGTGATCAAAAAATTTGAAGCATTATGTATGAAGATCGCGGGAAATATATTTTAAGATGAGATTAGAAAAAAATATTATTGGTCTTACATTTCGGAGAAACAAGGCAATATTTAAGGGGTTATCTATAGGTCATTATTTTTAAGTATACCTATAAGACTTTTCTACAATAAAACAAGCCAATTCTTCAAATTCCCTTGTTTTCTTTAAATATTATTTAAGTAATCAAGATGTAGAAACTTTCAACTTTTGCAAGCTCTTAATTTTAGCAAAAGTGTGACAGTGTGAAATCGTATACTACCCCACCCCGTCGTAAGTTTACTAACCCGCTTTTCACAAAAACAACATTTTTTTTTTTAAGTAATAAGGTCAATAAATCTTACTCCAAGCAACGACAGCCCCATCGTACGCGCACTTAACTCACTACTGCGCAGAAATGCATTTTCTTTGCAAAAATCTCTTGTACCGAACCGGTCTATCCACATAATCAACCTATAGCTTTATTTCTTTTTTTTTCAGTTTTTCTAACAATTGCCGTTACATTTACATTATTTCCCACGTATTGACTGGTTATCATTGTTCTTCGTATTGATTGGATGATATTGTTTTCATTTGAATGTATTCGTAATCATAGAATACTTGTTTTATTGTCGTGATAGGAAAAATACTATTCTTGTTTAGGTATACTAATATAGTAAAGAGCAAACATTGTTATTTTGTTTGTACCTACAAGGCTTCGAAACTACTGAACCGATTTGAAAAATTCTTTCACTGTTGGAAAGTTACATTATTCCCGAGTAATATAGGCTATACTTCATCCGAGTACGGGAAAAAGTTCTCTCGGAACGCGGGTGTAACCGCGGGAAAACAGCTAGTGTTGAATAAAATGTGACGCTGCTTTCAGATATTTTCTACTAAGTTGGCTGGCTGTTGTTGAAAAACCACTTTTATGCTTTTCGCAGTAAGGGTCAGTTTTGCAATTTGTTTTGTTCATTATTTCTTTTACACGTGTCAGTTGATTTTATTTTTATCATACTCGTTAATTTTTGCCTTAATTTCGTGATGGTATCATAAAAATATTCAGTCTGTTTTATATAATGATTAATATATGAAATACCTACTAATAATATAGTTGTAATGATGATGATGTCATTATCTACGCGAAGAAGTGATTAGTAGGTAATTATTATTATTTAATTGTTTTGATATGAAACGGCTCGTTTTAAGGTTGAAACACATTTGATATCAAGCGATTAATAAGTGTTTTTTGGGAAAACCATACCTATATCAACTTTATTTTTACTAATCTTAGGTAATTTATTTTCACATAATACCAACTTCGAGATATACAAAAATATCGATATCTGCGACTATTTACAGACGACAGCAGATCAACGTAAATGAATCTGTCAAAGGACAATGGGCAAGTTGTAAGGGATTTGGTACCTCCTCCAACAGTAATGTGTGATACATCATTAGAAACGTATTTACGTGAAGAATCATAAAAACGATGGGGCTTGTCTCAATTAGTTGTCCGATCCGAGTAATCATTGAAATTGATTCGACAAAAAATCAGCATGTCATCTAAATACACAAATGCATTATAAGGAATATGTGCCAGTATAATCACTTTAAACTCAGTTAATAGACATCTTTTAATCTTTAATATACACGTGATTATAATCTATAGGTTTTTAATAGACCATGGAGTCAAACTACAGTCACACCATGATCAACCGATTTGACAATAGTTCAAACGTACACATCATCATATATTTCGTTTTTTTGGGAAGGGAATCATCAATAGTCACCTCTCCTACACTAAGATGAGCACGAGTGCACGACAGAGTGTTCAACTCTAAACATCTATATAATTGGTTTTAAATATTTACTGAAAGGCTTTCATCAAATTCATATTCATAGTTGTGCATGAGCTGCAAAGGTTTCCATAGTTTCTTTTAATACAGTCGGTAGGCAAACGTTCTAAAATGGACCCATTCTTGTTTTTTTTACGCTTATGGGATTTTATTCGATATAGTTTGAATTCAAGAACTGTATCTACGTTGATGACTTAGCGATCATTGCACGTTATATTAGTCGATGTCACGCAAATTGGACAAAGATCTGAGACTAGTCGCCATAGTAAACATTTTTTGCCTTGCCAAGACCTACGCAATGGTACTACAATCAACACTGTTGGACGGGGTACCAAAACGCCCATTGTCCTTTTACCAATCGAATATTAACCTTAAATTATTGTGATATGGTTGAAAATCGATTATAGAAATTTGATAGATTGTGGTAACTTGATGTGCTGTTGTCTGTACTTAGACTTTTCAACCTACATAACAATAAACAATTAATTATCCCAGTAGGTACTAGCTTGAGCCAGTGAAAGTCACCCGCTAACCAAGGGAACTAATTCCCGCACCGATAACAAGAAGCCTATATATTATTCTGATATAACCAAAAATCCGTTCAGTTTCAGAGTAACAAACATACATACACACATCCCCACAAACTTTAGCTTTTAAAATAATATAGGATAAATTTCTCTATGGCGTACGTTTTATATATTTTTATATGCCCAATAGACAGAAGCTAGTTATGATTACTGGCACAGAACAATTATAAAGAAAAAATCAGAACGTTGAGATTTTTTTAAATGTTTTATTTACATATTTAATTTCGTATGTTAATCCTAGCATTGCATGTGGTCACGCACAATTTATAACTAGTAGCTAGCACGCGGAAGTGTCTGGGAATTTGTTTTATTTCAATAGACACATCTCATTATAATATTTATTATGTCAAATAGTCCATGGCAAATATTTGAGAAATGACGTGTGTTAAAATATGTGACCTTTTGACAGTGCTGTTTGTTTGTTTATAACTTTTGCATTTATTAAAACAGATGAAATAACATTAGTATACCTACAGGTATACCTAAGGCTATATGAATGTATTCTCATTAATACAGTTAAAGATCTACTTATCAAAAATATAAAATTACTTATTGATGAATACCGATCCACTTGATTGCAATTTAATGACGTGAATAATCATTGTGTAATATAATATATTATATATCCAACTAATTGGTTTGATTATAGGCGATAAATTCAATATCATGTATACTTTAAAAATATATAATATTTGGTATAAAAAATTGGACTAATTTATTTATGTCATGTTAAATAATGTGTGAACTTTGTTGTTACGAAATGTATTTTTTTCTCACGTATGTCGTCTTTGACGCTGCAAGATTCAAAATTATTTATAGCTATAATGAGGACACATTGTAATTAGCAAATTTTAACTCGAATGTTTTATAAACTTACCCACAATAACCATTGAAATAAAACTTATTCAATCAATGAATTAAATCATTTATTTCGCTTCAATTCAACTTGTCAAACACTAATGAGTAAATCATGATTTTGTGACTGCACAAAAAATGCCTAAACGCAAGTCACCTCTGTGCGTCAATAGTTATATCCGACTAGACATACATCCGCACTTCCGAAGATTGGAACTACTGATTAGAAATAGATCATAATCTTATTCTTAATTTTCTAAGAAATATTCAGACGGATATGGGAATTTACGGTTTCTATATAGTTTATGGTGAAGCATTCGTCATAATAGTGGCATTTCTGGTATTTATAGTTTATTACTGAATATATTATGAGTTACCTGTTACAATGCAGGATAACCCAATGCATATTTGTATAGTTTCTTATATATCTTAAAATGTGCTTAGCACTTAACTATAAATTATTCTGCTGTATAATACACAGCTCTTGGCAATACATGAATATTAATTATGTGTATACTAGATTACACTAATGGCATACATAAGAAAAATAAATATATACCAAAGTAAATTGTTTAGTCTCAAAAGATTAACTAAATATAAAGCGTGTTCTAATAAGCGACCATTTATTTGTGAATAAACACGAGATTGTTACTAAGACGACGCGAGTTTAGGCAGAAACTAAAGCCATTGACCGTCTGTTTTTAGCTCACAATGTAACATTATATCTATGTACTGTATAAACAAAATATTATTATGATGTCCGTTAGCTCATCAGTTTTGAAATTATTTTCTTTTGCATATTTAATAGACTAGATTGAATATGAAGCACTTTTTATCATCAAAGATTGAAAAAAAAATATTGATTGAATTTTTGAGTCCATTGATTGTCTTCGGTCAAGAATCCTATTATTGATCGAAGTTGCCAGTGTATTAAAATAAAGTTGCCATTGAATCAAAAACATAAGCCTAAGGCATTTAATGCCTATTATAAAGTTCTATTTTTAGTCTATCTGTTACGTCAATAACGTTCCTCACAAAGTTAACCTATAAACAATTTTAAATAACAATAGACAACCTCTTTAATAACAATCGCAAAACCTATAGGAAGTGTGTGTTCCGTTTTCACAAAAAATGGCCGGCAAAATGCATTGACGTCACATCATAGTCGACCAATTAGCGTCGAGATTGAGCGTGACTGTAGTATAACATGATACACTACAGACCTTGGGTTTTCCAAGTTCGCTCACCATTTAAGGCCATAAAAAATGCTTCTGTATTGCATACGAATTAGAACTATTTTGAATGTTTTCTAAATAGCAAGACGTTCAACAAACGACAATTCTTACACGTGTAAGTTAGGTAAGTTACATGATAAGGTTGACTAAAAAATGTCGTAAGTTATCGGAATGATAGAGCGATGTTAAAAATTTAGGCATTAAATTTAGTTTAATTTAGGCAAATTAGACCTCGTATATACATATATTATATATATTTTTTGGCAATATTTAAAGACCTTTTTCTATATTTTTTTTAAGGTAGTTAAAAGTAGCTAAGTTAAAAGTATAAAGCCAGATATTTCAGTTAGACGAGACCTTCTCAAAACAAATATGTAGATGTGTACGTCTAACTTTACCTACGAAAACAAAAATATCTTGATTGAAATAAAAATTAGTCTACATTTTTGTTTACCACAGATCTGTTGCTACGCTAGAAGTGGCACAAAACAGACTACCAACTGTTACAGGAAAGTTTTCCCATTTTGTTATTGCAGTTGTATAAAACAAGAAACAAACTGTTACAGCCAATAACTCTTCTTGTTTATAAACAGGGATATATCTTTGGAAAATCATTCGATGGATAGAAAACTAGTTAACTTGTTTGTCGATAGTTTTTACCCGACTGCCAAGAAGAGTTATGTTTTTGCCATATTTGTATAAAAATATAAAATTTTGAGGTCAGAATTTTCAAGAGTTTGAAGGTAAACGTATTGAATTTTCAGATTTTTTTTGGCGTTTCGTCTTAATTACTGTAAAACTCTTAATAGATTACAGAAAGAACGTGTTTAGATGTTGTGTAGAAAAACCGTGAGCTACCCGAAATAAATATATTTTTCTTCATAGTAACCTATGCTTAAAGTGTTTCCACCATTGTGTTGCAACATCAGACTAGTTGAATAAGATTGTCTCTTAGAGATAACGTTAAATTGCCCATTACTTAGACTTATATGTCATGGGGTTCCCCTATTAAGTTCAACACTCGTTTATCTGTCCTTGATATGCAGTTATCAACCTTAAAACGAGTGCCAGTAGGAATCAAAATTGCAGGCTCAATAATTTTTCGTAACCAGTTGAAGAGTTCAAGAAACTCAAAAGTTTTCGTAGGCTGCTACGGTTTTTCGTAGCACCTACGCGGGACATCCTTTTCATTTCAATAATTTGTAATATCCTAATTTGTCTGTATGACAGTCTTATATCAGTATACAGACTTATATCTCAGACCTCAAATAACTACTGTCTATTATAGAACGCCAACCTTTCGTATACTCGATCTTCATGCTTTTTCAGGTATCCATGTATTCCAATACAACATTTAATATATTCGCGATTGCATGATGAACATAGATTCCAATAGATCAAATGAACATGAGGTTTATAATAACATCTTACAAAGAATCACAAAACAGTAAACGCAAAAGAATTAGCATAAATACCGGTGCAACACCATATACGGAATCAAACAATCGTTACACATTCTTTTTTTCAAATACTCCATAGAAAACGTGTCAAGTCTAGTATTTTTTTAGATTAGACAAAATACGATCGGATTTCCCCAAACGTTAGTCTTTTGTCACACGGATGTCAAAATGTCTTATTTATTGTTTACTAACGACCAAGAGGATGTGAATTGTTTAATTTAAGATGCGGGAATCGATTTATTTATCTATTGATTAAAGAAACTAAACTTGGATCGAAGTCGAAGTAATAAACAGCAGAGCCGACAGTGAATTTTAATTATAATTTGCTATAAACTTTAATCATTCTTTAAACGTTAACACATAATATATAAGAATAACTTTATAATAGTCAAAAGACTATCTCCGTTCAAACGTAGCTATAAAATCTGACCGGCTTTTAGTTCCTTGACACTGGTTTTTGTTTTGATTCCGTTATGAAAATAACCTCAAAACTATTGGTACTGCAACGTGTTGCATAACCCGAAGGTAAGGTACCTTTTTGAGTATTTGTAAACAATAACAATACCCGGTAAAATATCCAATATATAAAGAAATCCATGTGTATGTAAGAGAACCTCACTCACTTGGTTCCTCAGGCTACCAGCCCCACTCACTGAATGTAAAAGCACTCACACAGTCAAATATCCGAACAGAGTTGCGCTTGCGCTGCATCCATTGCGTTGAGGTTATAATGCCGGCCGGCGAAGTCTCTCAGATAAACGTCGAAGATATTCAAATAAGCCAATTAACCGCCACTTTTTTATTACACTATTGTGTTATAAAACTCCCGGCATTTATATTTTTTTGGCAACATGAGTGCGTGTGTACGGCGGATAGATCACACAGCCACTGAGCGCTGCGCCCGCGCACGAAGGCTTTGCCTCAATGAGTGTCTACGTCACTACGGGAAGTACGCTGCCACTAAACTAATATAACAAAATACTTCTCAACGGAATAGCGTCGTACAACGTCATACGACAATTAATTATATCTGTATGACGTTTATGAAAAATTGTTACGAAAGACGAAATTAAAAAGTTATTTGGTTACTGTTCGATTCCATTGTGTTTTGTTAATTTAATATCCTGTATCTGGTCTAATTTAAATGGTTGACAAAATTTTCCGTAAACATTATACTACTGACGTGATAATGCAAGGAATTTTATTATTAATAACATTTGGAATTATTCATTTATCAGCGTCGGTTGTGACCCGAAAAAATGTTTAACTTGGTCAATCTTATCTGCAGTTATTTAAATATTTCGATTATTATTAGGTTCAAGTAAAAACTGGCATTTTATGTTAAATTCAAATCAATATTCATGGGTGTTTTATTAATATTTTTAATAGCTTACAATCAATGATAACGACAACGTTATGTATTATCATTAATAATACACCATTTACAGTCTGTAGCATAACTATAATTGTTATAGAGGAATGTATGTTCAAGTACTGTGATACAATATTATGGTAATCAAATCACCTACATCTCGATTGCCATGACAGTTATGATTACATAAATATTAATATAATAGGGGTTAACCCACCCTCATTGCTATGGGTAAATGAGTCGTGATCTAAGAAAGACGTGATCATGCGAGCTCAGCATGTCATCATCAAACCACCTTCCGTACTTCATTCATTCAGTAATAATACTTGATTACAGACAAAGGTGTGTATCTATTATACTCACACATACAGACGAATACCTCAATTCTTACACGTGTGAATAAAAATACACATTTTGGTCGCACGGTCGGAACTCATTTTAATTCATAATTTATCGTTACGATTACCTTTTAAATATCGCATTGATTAAATTGTTTTATCGTTAAATGAAAATCTGTATCGTAGTATGAAAGACATCAACGGGTTGCATTTTTTCAGCATAAAGAAAATTACAAAATTTATGCAAAAATTACAAAGATTTTCTCACTCTTCGCTGAACTAAAACACATTCCAGTAAAGTACCTATTTGAATAGAGTATCTAAGATGTCCTGTTAGTACTATGTACCATTAGATGCGGTGGCCAACAATGCTCTTTTTTCCTAACTGACCCGAAGTGATTCTTCGACATTTTTTACATGAAAACTAATTTAATGAAAAGGTAACTGTTTACTAACTATAAACAATACCTTGAGTGATTTGCGAATCTATTTTTAGCCCATAGTTATGTAAGGGGGAATGCCGGCTGCTTAAGTCATTGTTGTTGTTTTATGTCACTGCGAAAACCCATTCATAAAGCACCCACGCTTAACACGTCGTGTGCAAAATATTACTTTGAATGTTTTGTATGTAAACATACCTGAATTCAATTGCTACTTTGTACGAGTGGTTGGGCAAATGTAAATATCAACCATCAAACGATGTCTCAAAGATGACGTAAAATTGAAAAATAGGCGATTTTTATGTAACTAAAAAATAAAGAGAGAAATAAATCATATTTATTCCAATCAATTTAACAGGCTGAAATACTTAATCAAATTACCTATATATTAAAGTGACAATCTCTTAGAAAAAAAAAACACAAAACTAATATAATTATCATCATTCTGAACACTAATTATAAAATAATTATACAGAAAAGTAAATATTAGCTTATATTATCAAATCATTACGATTAAATTATTCTAAAATTCTTTCACAAATTAAGTAATTATGAATACAAGACAGACAATGCATAAAAAAACATTAATTAAAATGCTATAAAACACACAATAACATCCACTGAAAGGCTTTACAACCATTAAATTGTTGCACATTTTGAGGTGACTAAAATGGAGAGAAAATCCATGATTACGTGATAGGTAATCGTAGCGATAATGATGTCATCTTGTGTCATACTTGTTGAGTGTCAATGTTCACAATATGAGTGACATATTTATAATGAAAATACTCTTTATAACAAAAAGTTATAATACTTGATAAAATATATTGAAAAAATACACATCAATAAATTGATGTGACACAATCTTATTTTTTTTCTTTCAAAGAGTAATGAGATTGTAATCTTCTTTATTACCTGATAGTCCTCAGCCACAAAATAATGTCCTCCGTAGTTTCGCCAGTAGTGATCCCAAAATGACACCATTATTTTTTTCGAAAAATCTCAAAATTATCTGTAAAAACTTCCTTTACACTAATTTCAAAATCACAGATAAAAATAAACTGATTTTCTTTTTTATCGTAAAGATTACGATAAATATTTTTACATTATATTTTATTTTTAATCAGTATTTTTTATGAATGGCTTGCTACAACTGAGGGCCGCGACCGTCTACGTGGAAAGACGTAATTCTTTTTAATATTTTATCATTTTACGCTCGATAAATATATTGTTTTATCGCGTCATTTTATCGTGAGGAGCAAAGGTCTTTTTTATTCGATAAGATAGTACAAGTTTTTCATAATAGGAGCCTTTTGGTAGAAAAAGTCTTTTTTATATATCATCTAATTTAAAGAAAATATTTTTTTCGGTTTCCATGGAAAAAGAAAAGTGGACATCTCATGACACATATAGGTAATCTAAGTTGATTGTGATGAGCTAACTGATACTTGATTTATCAATTTTATTATCTTGGTCTTGCTAAATAATGATGACATTTGTAAAAGCAGAGCCTATATCTGTATTATCATAGGATAAGATATTTATTATTAATGCTCAATCCTTCTCCGTGTGAGAAGAGGCCTGTGCCCAGCAGTGGGACGATAAACAAGGCTACTAAAAAAAAAAAAAAGATTTTATCAATGTTGGTAAATTAATTATACAATATTTTACGTGAGTCATTAATTTTGGAAATGATTAAAAAAATGTTAATAAATAAAAAATAAACTATGAATTACGAAATCCTATTAAAGGAAAACGGATGATTGATAAATATAATAAGAAAATTATTCAAATCTATTCTCAGAAGCTATAATTATAAAAATACATAATTGTTATTTTTAATAACTGGTCGGTTCGGACAGTTAACTAACACAGTTAAGGTACAGGTTTAGTTGACACCGAGCAAATAAACCTAATTTGTATGGACTTAATCGTTGTTTGTTTAGAAATCAATATAAAATTAAACATACGCTAGACAGTAAAATATAGGCTGAGGGCGTATTATTTTACTTTTTCTTATCGAGTGAGCTGCAGGATTATTCACTTAATAAGCCCTGGTGTCAGAGTTTTCTCAAATTGGCCTGACAGACGCGGAATGGTAACAACGACTACTACTGAGTAGCATTCGGGGACGTCCGCTTTACATGCCCTCCCAGGCACGGGGTGTAACACCGCCAACTTCCAGACTTGCTGCTTTGTGAAAGTTTCTAAAACCCACAAAGCAATTACGGCTCTTCCGGGAATAGAACCCGATGTGTACAGCAGTCACGCTATGCGACTATTAATAAGAGAAATAGATTTCTTAAGATATTATTTAGAGCTATTTTTTCTAAGCACGATATATTGTTACAATTTACGGCTAGACATAAACATTTCAGATCAATTCCGTTGCAAGTATATAATTTTATAGTACTCCTATTCCATTAAACATTAACATACCTATAAATAGATTTAATTTAAACAACAGCCTATTGTACTTAATTCCGTCCGATATTTTATTGTCATTCGAAGAGTATAAATCTCGTTACCTTGACCATTTAGTTTTCCCGTCTCATGGCTAGGATCCGCTTGGCTTTAAGGAATCGGTCGTGATTTCATTAGTAAGCGCACGAGTTGTGGGTTTTAATGGTGTGACGGATGCTGGGGACCATCAAGTTCCATTGTCACGAGGTGTAGAGGTACTTCACGATAGTATATCGTCCTAATTTATGGCCTAGATATCTCAAGATAAAAATGGATTAAGCCCAAATAAAAAGAGGGATTTATAAATGACAGTTTTCTCCCTTTGATTTGTGTATTTGTGATTATCTTAAGGGAATAATGTTAACGTATGCGTCTAGTTATGTCTTGATTTTTGCATACACTTACAATAGACTTAAAAATTATATAATAACAGTTTATAGTAGTAATTAATCTTCAACCTATTATGTCATATATAAAGATATAAGTGTTGCTAGTACATTTTTAGATACCGTAGATTTCTTAACCACATTTTTTTTATAGAAATAGGGTATTCCATTCCAATGTGGAATGGGGAAGCCATTTTGTTTATAATTATAGAAAATCATATTCCATGGTGAAAATGGGATATCCATTCTAATTTATTATTTTGCAAGACATACTTTTCTCTAAGTTCCCATAGAAGGTACATACCTATTGATTGAATCTATGTCGTTTATCTAAAGAGATGAAATCACGACTGAAAATATTGGTAGTCTTAAACCTTATCTGACAAGTACTTTGACAGGAAAAATATATGAGATAATCTGAATAACGTAATAAGATAATGTAGTCACGTATAATATATTAAAGCACAGAAAACCCTAATGGTGATTTGTTAATTAATTAAACTTGACAAGAGTTGGCGCAAACGATTCAGAAGTCACGTACATAGAGATGATGAGTGGAACCGTTTTATTTAATTTTCCATGATTATAATTTGTCGGCTGGATTTTTTCTAGGTCTAGAGCCCGTTTTAGAGGTTCAAGTAAGAAAAGAATAAAAGCTATAGAAAAGTAATTAAAATTAAAAACATTTACATGCCATTATCTGTAAGATAACTATCTAGAACCTCTTTAATTGGCCCTTAGGAATTTTACTTATGATATTTTTCCTTAGCGCTATTTTGAAAATCATAGGATTCAAAGTTGTATGCGTGTAATAATGATAATTACCTCACTAAAAATAACATACTTATAAAATAACACAGGCCTACAACGATTTTGGTGCCGTGGATTTTAGACCTGATTTTAAGAATGTCTTGCATGGCGATACCAAAAATATTAACGGTTTTTTTCTATCAGCTCTAGTTTACGAGATAAAAGAAAATACACTTTTCACAAAAAAATATACCTTATTGGCATTAAAAATCAACAAATTGCCGTTTAAGTGATTTTCTAGAATGAAACTGACTTGGGAAATCTCGCATGATTCCCCAACAATAGTCTGCCATCATATGAGTGTCCCCACCTTCCTTGGTATCGAATCTCCATCGTTTTTATGTCTTGATGGAAACGTTCTCCTTGTTCTTCGCTTAGATCTCCTAAATTGTGTTGGAATTGATCCAGATGACTATTGAGATAGTGTATTTTTATACTCATATTACAGCTTAAGTCTTTGAAATGAACTAACATTTCTTCTACTAAGTTTACATAGTTCTCAGCCTTACGATTTCCAAGAAAAAATTGTGCAACTCCTACAAAAGATTTCCATGCAAGTCTTTCCAGTTTATTCATAAAAGTCTCAAAATTAGCGGTGTCTTTTATTAGTTTACGTATTTGAGGACCATCAAAAATACTTGCTTTTAGTTTTTCAGTACTAAAACCAGGAAATTTCTGCGAAATAAACTGAAAACATTGCCTATTTCTATCGAGAGCCTTAACAAATTGCTTCATTAGCCCTAACTTTATATACAAGGGTGGAAGAATGATTTTGTCTCTTGAAACTAAGAGTTCTTTTATAAAATTGTTTCCCCCAACAAAAAGAGCATCTCTCATAGGTCAGTTTTTTTGAGTCCAATGATTTGATTTGGCTCGACTGTCCCAGAGTGTTTGTAATTGATTTACGCAGATTTTTCAGTATGTATTCACACACAAACATAACAAAATTTACCAGGATTGACAACACAGCATCTGGACGTACTAGCCATAATGAAATAGTAATATAAACATTATCGATGTTACTGTAATAATGACTATTTATTACAGTAACATCAAGACCGACAAACAATTTAAATGAGGGTAGTAGATAAACTAGAGCTGATAAGTTGAAATGGCGTAAGGAAATTTATTCTACATTACCTACTTTATCGATCACAGATAAAATTAGAGCCGCACCAAAAAAAAAATTTTTTTTTGCAGGCCTGTGTAATATTTCAAGCTACAAACACCACAAGATGCATCTAAACTTTACATAAAAATTAGCTCCAATCAATAAAACCTAACAACGTCTGGTCTTGCCATTGTTACAAAAAAAGTACAATATTTTACATGTGTAGTTTGTTTATTTAATTAAGTGTAAATTTGACGAAAGCGTCATGTTTTTGACACAAATTTTTTAGATGATACTCGCTAAATGCTGTAGGTCACGTACACTCCGAGATATATTTTATCTGTACGTTTTAAGTACAGACGACAGCATGTCAAAGTAAACGAATCTGTCAAATTTTACCAATCGAACATTAACCTTCTACTGTTGTGATAAGGTTAAAAATCGATTGCGGAAATTTGACAGATTGTAGTAAATTGATGTGGTGTCTGTACTATAAAATACAGAAACATGATAGTGTTATCAAATCTGATGGATAGGGGTCGTTTATCATGACTTTAAGCTAGGAAGTTATCTAATTTTTTAATAATGTGTAACATAAAATATTAGTGCCAACGTAATTTACATATTTAAAATTTTAATGAATACTATGAGACTAATAATAACTGTAAAATAAATTAATAACTGTTATTACATTGCTTCATGCACTAATTTTCAGTAGTCATTGCCGGGTGCACTCTATCGAAAGCTTGTTAAGTAAAAACTAACTGAACAGACACATAATATCACTTATCTTAAAACATAGGTAAGTACACTTAAGTAATTAAGGTTTTTAATCATAATTAAGTTCTTATGTAACATTATATTCTTATTAACACGTAAACATTGTCTTTTACTCGCCAGTGCATTGAAAGAATGCACTGGCGAGTAAAAGAGAATGTTAGGGATTTGAATAAGTAATACGTTTCATTTTATCGCTTGCTTTTATATCCATAGGATTTTAAACAGTCTTAAAAATCCAAAATGTATTTTTTATGACATCTAACTTAAAAACAATTAACGAGCAGGAAAATATACTACAATCTACTTCCATCACCTTTATTATTTCTTGTTACAAATTTTTTTATTTTTATTGTAATTATTTTATGAACCTCGGAATGCGGTTCACCCTTACAGAAAACGAGATTACTATTATATACGTACACAAATACTACTGAAGTTCACACACATACATACATAAATACTACTGAAATTCGCACATACTTACAACAGATACACACACATACATATACATATATAAAATCGTCAAAATGTACGCCAGTATTAAATGTTTGTGCGACGCGAGCTCGAGTGAGAGGAACCAGTTGTCAAGGTCTCTGGTTTTCCCCGCCACTTACAAAATGGCGGATTTGATCTTACGATTATTGCATTATGTTTTGTTTGTTGCTAGGTTGATGCCGTTTGCTTAGCTTAGCTTTTAGAAAATAGAAGGATAATGTAACATATATAATTATAAATAAATTTTAAAGTTAGATTTTTGAGTACATATATGTTATTTACTGTTTATTGAAATAGGTCTTCGAAAAACCCCTTAAAAATAAAACCGTAACTCCTGAATACTAATCTATGGAACCGTTTAATCTTTAGTCACAGGCAATGATAGAATTATACAATACAAAAAACGGATTTGAATACAAAATGACTGAAGCACCACATTTCAATTTGAACCACGTGCGCGAAACTAATCGCAATCTTTTGTTTTATTGTTAAAAACTGGTTCCAAATACAAAAATATACATGCAACATGAACAATTTGACACGGTAAAGTTATTGATGTTATCAAAAGGTCAACTAAAATATCGATGATCGATTCACGAAAGCTTCGCTATGTAGAAGTTTGGGTGTTCGACAACAGATGGCGCTAGCAGCATGTTAGAGCTTACTGTCCAAGTATTTTAAAACATTTTCGCAATTTACACGTTCAATTGACTCGATATTTAATTTTCAGACTTAATTACTGTAATTTTAATGCTAAAGTTGGAATCAATTAGCCTTAACGAGTTAATAACAGCTTTGTTCGCAAAAGTACTTACTTAAGCTCGATATACCAACAAACAGTGGTCACAATTATGCGTAATAATTACATGTATAACAAGGTCGTGTATACACAAACGTAACATTATACAGCCTGTGACGCAAAACAAGTTTCCCTTTCACCGCTACGATTGGGCAGCGCCGGCGCATTCGATACATAAAATCGGTACTCGCCGCCTACTCGATTATTCGTATCGATAAATTTGATTTGTGCACGATTTTCTTTGTTGTGCTTTAGTTAGTACATGTTTGGTGATTTTATGCTTTTTCGTTTATTTATAGTACATAGTTATTTTAATTGTAGAGTTGATATTTATGTATGTTTCTTGAATATCTACATGAGCATGGTAACAAACGTGTTACTTTATCTAATAGCTATGTATTATAATGTTTCATAAATATGCATGATTCTAGTGTGCTTGAGAACAATGGTGGGTAAATACCTACTGTTATGTAATTCTACATTTTCTTAATCAATTTTAAAAGGACTAAAAGACAGTCTGTTTATATATAACTGGCTTAATATTATTTTTATTTTTTGACAGTACAAATAACGGACTCAGTAAATTTCCATGAACTTAAAATTATCACTTACACGCCCCGAATAAAGAAGTGTTAATAAATCCAACATGGCTGCCCTTTGACGAATGTCAAACGTGTATTTGAAAACGTGATAACTTTTCGAACACGTGATAGAACCATGTCAAAATTATTCTTGAAGTTATTCAATTAGTATTATAGCAATGTAAAGTCAATAGTTATAATGTCAAAGAATAATTATGCTGTCATATTAATATTGTATTTTTTAATGAAATAAATGTTACTCTTATTACGACTTGCATTGCAGTATTTAATTTAATAGATCTAAACAATTCATTCCACCACATTTATTTCAATTTCTATGACGAAAAGTAACTGGCTACCTACCTATATGATTGAAATACATGCATACATAAAAAAACTAAAATAAATATAGAATTTATAATTTAAATATCCGGTAAATGAAAGAATTTGCAAAATGTAAATTAATACACTAAAAAAAATACATATTTGGCTATTTAAATTTTGTCAAACTCTCAATATCATCAGAGCAACATAACCATTATTAAATTCACGAAAACCCAACACCATTTAAACACAAACGAAAACAATTATCTCAGTTTGACTCACGAATTTCACAATGGTTTGCCAAAAATGCGTTTGGAAACATCGACAACTTATTTTCCTTCTACTTTCGCAACACTATGATTCAGCCGCAATTTAGTTCCAAAGTCTGTCGAGATGCGAACCATTCTTGGAAAATGGCGTTCAGTCATTTATCGACCACTTAATAGATTTTTAAGTTGAAATTGTGAAATGGGATTTACTTTTTTTAGGTTTTCTTTTGACGAGTCTAATGTTTTTTATGCTTTGTTTGTTTTTTCGACTTGTACAGAAGCCTGCACATTTACCTGAGGTGGGTTCTGCCATTTTTTTTTTGAAAAGATTTTCAACCTTATCACACTAGTGGAAGGTTAGTGTTCGATTGGTAATTTTTTTGCAGATTTGGGTAGATTGACCTGCTGACGTCTCTACGTCCTATTGTATTGAGCTTAAAATCCAGTCTCTAAAACTATTATAAAGTATTTTGTGGAGTGACCAAAATCACTTACGTAGGTATTAGATCCGGGTCTTTTGACAAATAAATTAAAATGCGAAATTAAACATCAAATTATGATTTATTTGATTTAACTGCTTTCACTCTTCTCGTGACCAAAAGGCTGGCTATTACCTTGGTCAAAGAATAAGCATTGCCATCCAGCGTGGCAATGCCGACAGCCTTTTGGGCACGCTCCTGGTTGACAGCGATGGGGAGGAATTTTTTGATGCTTTTTAATTTTAGCTTTTTTGCTAGGATAGTTGAATTATAATTTATTGTGTTGTAAAATTTATGAAATAAATTCCGTTCCTTCCTTTCTGCTTAATCCTACTCAATGATAAAATCTTCAAGATACAGCAACAACACACAAAGGAAACTTGCGCAAGAGTTGTTTAACTTCCTAGTTAATACAAGACCGGTTAATTGCAATACTAATATACTAACCCATGCAGTAATCAATGTATGCATGCATATTTATTTTTAGACTAAGTATACAACCTACTTAAGTACTTTATTTAAAGTTGGTTGTTAGAATATTTAGTAATTTTGCGTAACATTTGTTTTGTTATTAAGTTACAGACATGTAAGTTTATTAAGTAAACAAATGGCAATCTACGTATCGATAAATGGAAAACTAAAAAAGCAACCGTATTTTTTATAAAAAAAAACCGGCCAAGTGCGAGTTAGACTCGCGCACGTAGGTTTCCGTACCATTATCTATGAAAAAAGTACAATAGGAATTGTCAAGTGTGAGTTACTTAAGTTGCACATTATTTCTAATAGATGGCGCTACTAGTACACAATTTTGCAATTAATTAATATAAATTAACAGCCTTAATAATTATTGTTTTTTTAATTTTTAGTATTTGTTGTTATAGCGGCAACAGATATACATCATTTGTGAAAATTTCAGCATTCTAGCTATCACGGTTAATGAGATACAGCCTGGAGACAGACAGACAGACAGACAACGAAGTCTTAGTAATAGGGTTCCTTTTTGCCCTTTGGGTACGAAACCCTAAAAACAGAAGTGATAGTAGCATTTCAAATTATTGCTTTTTTAATCAAACTACGTTTTCCACGTGTCTTTATTCTATTCAGGTGTTTAAGGAAGACGAATGTCATAAAAAGAACCAACCTATTAGCAAAAGACCAATATCTCGTAAACATACGATAGAAGAATACCTCTTATCTTTTCCCCAAAAGTTATTTTTAGACATTACATACCCTTTTGTTTCAGTACCTTTTTTCCTCAATGAACACCTGATAAGAATCTAATTTGATAAGCCATATTTATGCCGATAGTGACACTTGATATGAAGGTAAATCCTCAATTACTACAGTCATTTCTAAAATTATTTATCACTAAAACATCGTTTCGAAACGGATTTAACGTGAGTCAGATAGACAGTGATATTGCTAAATTCAACCACAATATAATCAGCAATAAGGTGCATATTACAATATTTACAGATTTACATAATGTTGGAATTTCCAGTAGTCGAGTGGAACCTCTCTTGCAAAATTCATTGAGGCAACTATCGCAAGATTCATTCAACCTTTTTACTTGATAAAAACTGCTTCAATTTCAAATTTCGAAATTAAAATGTCATTACATTAATAAAAACAAAAGTTTCACGACTTGGTTAACCCGTGAAAAGTCACAGTCTATTTTCTTTTATTTAAATTGCGAATGGCGTTCGCGCCAACCGTGTCTCATAGCTAAGAAATGACGTCACAACTTAACGTCCTCGACCTAAATAGACAAAAGTGAAATTCAAGCAAATCCAAGAACCTATTCTATAACTGTATACTCTCAAAATGTCAGACAATGTAGCTAAAAGAATAGCATTATGAAATACTTTGTTTATGTCAATTCAATACATGCATGTCGAAAGGCTTATTTATAGGTTATGCATTTAAAGTTATTAGTCATATGACAGCACATATGCGTTAACTTAGTGTGGTGAATACTAAGTTTTTTCAACGTGGAAGTATTTGTGTGGGAAGGTGTGGTAGCTGCAAAAATATTGGTACAATTTATGTGGTTTTCTGAATGATTTTGCATTCACACACGTGTTTCAAGTAACTCTACATTAAAATGGTTTTATTTGCCTGATTATTTTCATTGAAAATGCATATATTTTTAAAATAAAATTAAAAGGTCATTATTGACACTAAACGCTGCCTTTAAATCCTTTTTGTAACTCAACTCACGTACTGTCAAGAAAGTACCATACTTTAGCCTATAGCCTCTTAGACTATGTAGCCCGGCCATTCTGTGCGACGATTTCCAAGGCATCTAAATAGTCCCGCGTCATTCAAGGGTTAATTGCGAATGTGCGCGCAGAAAATTCGAAAGCGTCTATGTGTGAGGTTTTCCAATGTATGAGTAAGTAGTTTAAGTGACATGTTAGGAATTTTCTTGGGCTTTCGAAACTGTGAGCTGCGGGCTTCAATTATCTTGTCTCGTTTTGAAAATAACTTTGCGAATTAGTTGTATCTAAGTAAAAGTTTATTTGCTTGAACGCGCTAATTTCAGGAACTAGTCGACCATCCTGAAAAAGTATTTCTATGCTATAGGGTGCCATTTGGGTGCGTAGTAGTAAATTGAAATGTTAATTCAGTGTTCAATGTTGAATACTATGTAAAAATAAATAAGGTTTCATTTTCAACCTAAGTCCTTTTAAATATTTCTTATTCTAAGCCTGAAAGCACACAGCTGGCCGTGTCCAAAAGTCGCAGCCTTTTTCGCAATAAAAACTTGGATTTTATTTTTCTTCCGATTTCTTGTTTTTTAACATATAAAAATAAATAACTTCGTGTCCAACAGAGCGAATGATCCATTGCTAATCGGTCAGACTGCAAGTAATACTGCTGGTATATTTAAATAGCATTGGGCCTTTGTTTAATTAGTTACACTTGTTTTCTTAGTGCAAATAGTCTAGTAATTTATTTACCTACTATATAAAAATATTTTTTGTAAGTTTGTTTTTTTTATTTTAGAAAGACTTCGACTCAGAGTCACATATTTTGGTTTAGTGGACTCTTAAATTTTAGGGGCTTATGGTGAAAGCTCCTAAAATTTAAAAATTTAAAAGAAATTAACGCTTCATCCTTCTCAATTTGAGAGGAGGCCTGTGCCCAGCTGTGAGACAATATAAAAGCGGGCATATTTTAGTTTTCAAAAAATTCAAAGAAGGTATATAGCGTGCAATAAAAAATTTCGTACACGCATATTATGCAATGTAATATACATATAGACACTGATAATCAAAACTTCGTTACATATAATTGCCAAAAACAAAACCATAAAGAAAACATTAAATTATTATATGTCAACGTAATTCTTGCAATAAAAATAATTGCAGTACAAACATACAATCATTGTGGTCTCATAATGGATTTTAAATTACAGGACTGATTTTGTAAAAGGGCAAAAAATAAGCATGTATAAAACTGTGTTTAAACAATAAGTTAATAGAGAAGTTAAAACCCGTAAAACCTACAGTAATCTATACTAATATTATGAAGAGGAAATCTTTGTTTGTTTGTTTGGTTGTAATGAATAAGCTCAAAAACTACTGAACCGATTTTAAAAATTCTTTCCCCATTCGAAAGCTACATTATCCACGAGTTACATAAGCTATATTTTATCCGGGTACGGGCAGTAATTCCCACGGGATGCGAGTGAAACCGCGGGAAAACGGCTAGTTACTTATATTTCGAAATGACAAAATATCACTAATAATTTTTTGGTAAAATAATATTGTACTAACCTTCAAATAATTAAAAAGAAGACCTATATTTAAAGACCCTTAATACCTGGTTTATCCAACCAATTAGTATCTACTGTCATATGCACACAAAAAAACTATTGCGACCAATAACAACCAATTCAAAAAAGCTCAAAACAAATTGTCATACTCGTGACTAAGTACAGAAACCAGACTTGCACCTGAGTTTAAAACTGGCACAATTTAATAAAACATGCAAAAAATACACTTGGTTCTTTAAACGATTTTGTACCGTATGCCTGTGGTATTAAAGTACAATTTGCTTCGAAGCGTGAATTGTTTTCTTGGGCAGTAATCGGTCCACGATCGACCTTCGTAGGGATCGCTTCCGAGTTCTTAAAGATCAAAGCTTTAACGTGTTATTATCTGAACAAACAAGCTTCGTGAATGCGCTTTACATTTTTAACTGACTACGAAATTGAAGGAGGTTGTGTTTGCGAGTGCTAAAGAATTTTCATTCGGCATTTTTTTTTGTCTCATAGCTGGAAATTCAATTAATTGGTGACGACAATTTTACCCTGTTCAGTGTATAATTTTTTCAAACTGAGTAAACATTTTTCGCACAATATTTGTTAATTAATAAAAAATATCTAAACTCTTATTTGCATACAACTCTATGTTCATACTAAGATGCTATTCAAAAAGACGATTGCGCTGTATTTTGCAACTAGCTTCTGCCAGCGGTTTCACTCGCGTCCCGTGAGAGTCACTCAGTGCACCCGAATGAAAAGTAACCAACAGCCTTCCTCGATAAATGGGCTTTCTTACACTGAAAGATTTGTTCAAATCGGACGAAATAGTTCCTGAGATTAGCGCGTTCAAGCAAATAAACTCTGCAGCTCTTTAATATTAGTATAATATTTCTATAATTAAAAGCCTATTCATAACCGTTGTTAACGAGCTAAAAAAATATCCTTCAAGATAAACAAGGAAGAGATGCATCATGTTATAATATATAGATATAAATATACATCTGTCTGTCAGTCGACCTCTTTATCAAATGAATTGCATGTAAACCACTAGTATGCTGAGATAAGTTTATTATTTCCTTTCCTGCTTCAAATCTTGAAGATCTCATAAACTGGTTATGTATAAATCCTTGAAGTCACAGGTACTGGTTAAAAAGTTAAAAAACTATTAGAATAGTTATTTTTTATATTACGAAAATGTAACATCACTTTTGTATAGTAAAGAAGGAGTTTGTAGAGTACAGTTAGCGTTGCCATCATTTTGTAAGCTGCTGCGGTCAAAATTTTCCTAAAGAAAATTAATAAATTAACAAAATGCACTATGAATTTAATGGATGGAGAGCCTGTTTCCAGGTTCCTGATAAAGTTATGAATAGTTATCTGATAGATGACGCCAAAGAAACATTTTTAATTTTATTTTTCTTAGGCATTATCTGTCAGTTAGTTCATCCAGATCTATCTCTGATACTGGCCATTATTTCCGCATTTATATGCAGCTACAAAATCATATCACGGAAGAAAAAAATGTTTACACTACTGTCAAAAATAACGACCACAAGACGCAATAAACTCCAGTTATTACATATTGTGTAGATACTATCGATGACTTCCGACTTCGCCTATATTTTGATACTGATCTGAGGTCGGTCGTGCTTACTACGACCACGAAGTTTGGACTCAGAGCTTAGAGGTCGTTTGTATTTTACATATTTTTTATCAATAATTTTATTTTAATTAGGTATTTGAACCTTTTAAATTATCAAATTGAGAATCGATTAATCTCGATGAACAATCATAATATTTTGATTAATTTAACTGCATTTTTTCCATCTTATCACAAATATTCTACTTGTATACATAGTACAAATTCGAAAGGTTTTCTGTGTGCCTTTCTCGCCAAAATTACATTAATTTAAAATTTGACAAAGACCTCTAAAGTCTACGGCCTGAAAAGAGCATCGGCCATTACTATCCATATGCGGGAGGTAGCTCCATCGACACGCGAGTGGTACTAGAAACAGATAGTTTATCATACTCGAAAAAAATATATAATAATCTTGTCCCAAAAACTATACCATTCGATACAGACAAAACCTAAGATTTGAGCATTGCTTGATAACGCAAAAAAACCACCTGCTATATCTATTTATCGATAATTATTATATTATAGACAGAAAGGATTATAGCCTGCCCATAAAACATCATTGTATTGATAAAGATTTTGGTACTATACCATCTTACAGTCACGCATTTACCATATATTAAGTGACTGAATATTATCATTGCAGTATATTCAATCGAAATATAGTAAAGAAACAAGTCAAACGCTTGCTAGCTTCTGTCTGTGATTTCAACCGCTTCCCGAGAGAACTACTTCTTGCGGCCGAATAAAAAGCAGATAATAAATCTATTCACAAACCTTCCCATTTACAATATTAGTAGCAGTTAGGATAAGTAGGATTGAGTGAAGAATAATATATAAAAGTAATCTAATCTCTCTCCGGTCGTGCNCAATTTGCTTCGAAGCGTGAATTGTTTTCTTGGGCAGTAATCGGTCCACGATCGACCTTCGTAGGGATCGCTTCCGAGTTCTTAAAGATCAAAGCTTTAACGTGTTATTATCTGAACAAACAAGCTTCGTGAATGCGCTTTACATTTTTAACTGACTACGAAATTGAAGGAGGTTGTGTTTGCGAGTGCTAAAGAATTTTCATTCGGCATTTTTTTTTGTCTCATAGCTGGAAATTCAATTAATTGGTGACGACAATTTTACCCTGTTCAGTGTATAATTTTTTCAAACTGAGTAAACATTTTTCGCACAATATTTGTTAATTAATAAAAAATATCTAAACTCTTATTTGCATACAACTCTATGTTCATACTAAGATGCTATTCAAAAAGACGATTGCGCTGTATTTTGCAACTAGCTTCTGCCAGCGGTTTCACTCGCGTCCCGTGAGAGTCACTCAGTGCACCCGAATGAAAAGTAACCAACAGCCTTCCTCGATAAATGGGCTTTCTTACACTGAAAGATTTGTTCAAATCGGACGAAATAGTTCCTGAGATTAGCGCGTTCAAGCAAATAAACTCTGCAGCTCTTTAATATTAGTATAATATTTCTATAATTAAAAGCCTATTCATAACCGTTGTTAACGAGCTAAAAAAATATCCTTCAAGATAAACAAGGAAGAGATGCATCATGTTATAATATATAGATATAAATATACATCTGTCTGTCAGTCGACCTCTTTATCAAATGAATTGCATGTAAACCACTAGTATGCTGAGATAAGTTTATTATTTCCTTTCCTGCTTCAAATCTTGAAGATCTCATAAACTGGTTATGTATAAATCCTTGAAGTCACAGGTACTGGTTAAAAAGTTAAAAAACTATTAGAATAGTTATTTTTTATATTACGAAAATGTAACATCACTTTTGTATAGTAAAGAAGGAGTTTGTAGAGTACAGTTAGCGTTGCCATCATTTTGTAAGCTGCTGCGGTCAAAATTTTCCTAAAGAAAATTAATAAATTAACAAAATGCACTATGAATTTAATGGATGGAGAGCCTGTTTCCAGGTTCCTGATAAAGTTATGAATAGTTATCTGATAGATGACGCCAAAGAAACATTTTTAATTTTATTTTTCTTAGGCATTATCTGTCAGTTAGTTCATCCAGATCTATCTCTGATACTGGCCATTATTTCCGCATTTATATGCAGCTACAAAATCATATCACGGAAGAAAAAAATGTTTACACTACTGTCAAAAATAACGACCACAAGACGCAATAAACTCCAGTTATTACATATTGTGTAGATACTATCGATGACTTCCGACTTCGCCTATATTTTGATACTGATCTGAGGTCGGTCGTGCTTACTACGACCACGAAGTTTGGACTCAGAGCTTAGAGGTCGTTTGTATTTTACATATTTTTTATCAATAATTTTATTTTAATTAGGTATTTGAACCTTTTAAATTATCAAATTGAGAATCGATTAATCTCGATGAACAATCATAATATTTTGATTAATTTAACTGCATTTTTTCCATCTTATCACAAATATTCTACTTGTATACATAGTACAAATTCGAAAGGTTTTCTGTGTGCCTTTCTCGCCAAAATTACATTAATTTAAAATTTGACAAAGACCTCTAAAGTCTACGGCCTGAAAAGAGCATCGGCCATTACTATCCATATGCGGGAGGTAGCTCCATCGACACGCGAGTGGTACTAGAAACAGATAGTTTATCATACTCGAAAAAAATATATAATAATCTTGTCCCAAAAACTATACCATTCGATACAGACAAAACCTAAGATTTGAGCATTGCTTGATAACGCAAAAAAACCACCTGCTATATCTATTTATCGATAATTATTATATTATAGACAGAAAGGATTATAGCCTGCCCATAAAACATCATTGTATTGATAAAGATTTTGGTACTATACCATCTTACAGTCACGCATTTACCATATATTAAGTGACTGAATATTATCATTGCAGTATATTCAATCGAAATATAGTAAAGAAACAAGTCAAACGCTTGCTAGCTTCTGTCTGTGATTTCAACCGCTTCCCGAGAGAACTACTTCTTGCGGCCGAATAAAAAGCAGATAATAAATCTATTCACAAACCTTCCCATTTACAATATTAGTAGCAGTTAGGATAAGTAGGATTGAGTGAAGAATAATATATAAAAGTAATCTAATCTCTCTCCGGTCGTGCCGGATTGCCGTCCCATCGGGCTATGAGAGTGAGGGAATAGGGAGTGCACCTGTGTCTGCGCGAATGCTTGTGCACTATAATATGTCCTGCGAAGCTGGCTGATCTTCTTATATGAGAACAGCCGCCTTGGCCAAAATCGGTTAGGACGCCATCATCATAAAAGTATTGTTCAAAATTGCCCTTTATGTCGTTGCTTACTAGCGCAAGTCACCTATTTGTAGTAGCTTTATGACCAAACCGATTTTGAGCACCTTTAGTAGTTTATTTATTGTTTTTAAGGCAAATAGCACTCAGAAACTGGTCATTGGTAGGTGTAGATTTGTAGATTCCTTTTTAACTTTTTTAGGAAAATACTAAAGTCATAATGTATAGGTATTTTGAGTTTATTTGTTAGGTATATATGTATGTATATATATTTCATACTCTTTGATAGTCACGTATGCCTACTCTATTAAGATTAACAAGATTGGTCTGATAAAGATATGATACTAATCAGATACTGCCAACGTCATGATTCTGTAATCTATACCTGCTTAGAAGTTTCACGATGACTACACATTATCTTGTAAAATAATTTATAAAACAGTGCTTAAACTACATGATATAAGTCATAATATATATTAATCAAATGTCTAAAATAATGATATAAAGAGAGGTTTGCGAGTTTGTGTGCGGTGATCTCTGTATCAACTTAACCGATTTTGAAAAGTTTTGTACCAATGGAAAGTATCATAGGTTATTTATCTAAGCGTAGGGTACAGTTCCCTTGAGATGCGAGTGAAACCGAGGTAAATAAATAGTCTTAATAAGATCTGTCAGTCAATTATGACTTCATAGAATAGTAAGTTTGTTACTATGAATAATATCTATGTATACATTTTGATTGAACAATTTTGAGGAGTGTCAATTCTCAGAATTTTAACATCAAGTAAATGACTAATACCTTTACTGATAGATATTATGTAGTCTATAGTAATATAATAAAGAGATTTTTGATGGTTTGTACAATAAAGGCTCCAAAACTACTGAGCTGATTTGAAAAATTTGCTAGACTATCCCCGAATAACATATGCTTTACTTTATCCGAGTACGGGGAGTAGTTGCCATGGGACACGGGAGACGTGAATCCGCAGGAATACAGTTTTAAATAAAACTTATTAATCCTTCTAATTTATGAGAAAAACTTCTAGCATAATATGGATAAAAAGTAGCCTCTATGTTATTCGCATAATTCAAAACATATGGACATACAAACTTTTCAATAATAATATTAGAAAAATGAGAAGCTCTTAAGTAGGCAAGTATAAGTCTTGGCACAAGATGCTAATTATCATATTATTATTATCTGTAGTTCTATTAGAATGCATTTGATATCCACCAATAGGATTGTTCGATTTTCAAATGTCACTCGTGGTGCAATCCTATTGGTAGACGCATCGATGGACTCAGATTAGCATTAAGAACTATATTTATTGATTCTACTTTAGATAAAAAAAAATATTTTGGAGCTGTTTTGCAATACAAAACCAGTCTTTAAAAACACCTTCTAGAAAATACATATAACTTGATAAATGAGCTATCTAACACTAAAGGTCAGTTTCACTGGTTCCTGATAAAGTTCCAGATAGCTATCTGTCAGATTACGACAGGCATAGAAAAGTGGTCAAAATTAAAAATAATCCTATAGCCCATCTTTCAGACACCTAGAACTTTATCTTGAACCCGTGAAACTAACCGTAAATATATTTTCGATATCGGACTAGTAATTCTTGAGATTAACACTTTCAAACGAACAAACAAACTCTTCAGCTTTTTAATATTAAGATATAGATACGTATTTATTCATGTTATCTAGTCTTAAAGATAATTACTTTTGAAGACTATTAAGTAGATAGGGTGACGTTAGTCATTTAATTAGGGTGAGCACACACTGCTGTACACTTGAGAAAGCGTCTCTCGTTAATTATAAGCCTTGGGGCTGATGATGCGTAACTTCTGGTGCAAGTGGCCTTGTTTGTGCCTACTTATGGTGGATTTCTATAAACGATCTATCTGATATTTTCTACGATTAGAGATTGAATTCTGTCATTAGCGCCATGTAATATTTTGTATTTTTTTTATCTTTGGTCGTAAAACAGAGGATAGATTGGATAAAGAAGTCCAACGCTGGAGACTGTTTGTGCGTGCTTGGATGGTTATGTGTAGAAGTCTATAAATATAAGAGTTGTTTAAAACAACTCTTGTGCAAACTTTTCCGACACAGCCAAATCAAGATTTGTTCTTGAGTTTCATAAATCCCTGCTAGCTTTATTTATAGAAAAACCATTCCGAAAAAACTACTGCTTTTTAAGTTTAAGCGAAAATAGTTTTAATAAAAAAACTACTTTTAGAGTTCTGAATATCATAGCAAATATATACAAAATTCCCGCGGTTTTACCCGCGTCCCCTGGAAAATACTTCCCATACGATCATAAGATATATATAGCCTATACCTATATGTCACACAAGAATAGTGTAGCTTCCCTACAATGAAATAATTTTACAAATAGGTTTAATAGTTTCGGAGTAGGAACAAAAATAAATATCCTTTAAATATTACTACAGATTGTAATTGAGGAATATTACTATGTATGTACATATTTATAGCTATTTTGTTATTTATGTAGCTTTTACTTGACCATGTAAAGAAAAAAAATGTGAGGAATGTGAACGCGTTTTAAGGAAAAATGCGTGTCCAAAGATCAAAATCGAGCCAGTTAAATATGAAACCTTGTCACACTAGTTTCAAAAACTTGTCTTTAAAGTTATACCTGTTTCACAAAAAATGCCTTCGCTTTGATAGATTTGTTTTTGCATTTTCTAAATGGAGTAAGAGCTTTTACAAATGTTAAATTAAAGCGGTTTTATTTTGGTACCTTAATAATTTTAATGAAAGTCCGAGTTGGATTTCAAAAAAACTTATTCAAAAATATTCCCTCAAATAAATCCTTTTTTTTCAATTTCAATAAACCCTAGTTTGCTTTTTATCGGACTTTCTTTTCGATAGTAAAATTAATTTCCCTTTACAATGCTGTATTCCCAAATGCTGTCATCAAATTCTTTTATCTTCAGCCTTTAAATTGCTTTGACCACGCAAACAGATTGTTCAAACATTATCTAATCAGTACTGATTATCGATACCTTCATAATTAGTCGTCCAACCCAATGAAGACGCCGACGATTTATCGACATATCTCTATTTCTTTCACACTCGCCATATTGATATCGCGCGGTCTCTTTCACTCGTTCTTAAGGTATCCTATCTCTAGAGTTGTTTGTTAGAATCGATTCCAATTTTATCGACTGATAATAATTTCTTACGTCATGTTTTGTAAAACATTTTCTATACTGTTATCAAGTGATTAATAATGTGAATAAGATATGGATATGGAGTAGACAAAAAAATATCACAAGCTGTAGAGTTAGAAGGTGCGTCGCCTTTTACGGTTGTGTGTGTAAATGTTTGTATGTGTGAGTAAATAAAACTGGAAATATTTATGTCTTTGATTACATACTTTTTACGGTCGGTTTAAGTTTGTTTTTATTGATTTGCATATAAATTTTGATTTTGAAATTGCAAATAAAAGGTTTGTTTCATACTTAATTTAAGGTTGTGTGTAGGTACTTATTTATCGTATAAGGCTTTGTACTGTCGAGCTTACGTGATGACGTGATACTTGACAGGCAAAAAGTGCGCACGATTTTGTAACCAATCGGGTGACGCGCTCAAATTAAGATGTTAAATGTATAGGTACCCACCTAGATATTTAAAACTGAAAATGGTGGATTAATATAAACATAAAGTGGTCGTTTATAGGTATATATCGTATAGATTCTAGAAACATACATAATATTTTATGTTAATTCAATCTGCATTTACAATTAACCAATAGAAACAATGGCCCCTAAAATGCTGCAACATACCGAAACGCTGCATAACTTCCCAGAGGCGTCACCTTAGTCCCCACACAGCGCAACGTCAAATTCAACATTTTATTTGCATTAAATAAAGCTATTCCTAATCCCGTCACAGCTGGGACGTGTACGATGAATATTTACACGCTAAAATACGCTTTAAACGCTTCCATGTGGATTATATTATGAAAAACTGTTCACGTTTTATGTAAATACATTCGAGCGTCGAGCGAAAACTAGAAAGTTAACCCACACATACACAAACGCGTACGTACGTGCCTCTGTGTTTGTGAGCAACGGACACGGTTTCATAATTTAATAACATTAAAAATACATTAAAGGTGATGTTATTAGATGAAAAACAATTAAAAATAAATACTCACTGTATCTGACTCCTCGATAAAACCAGTCTCCCACAACATGTTTTTCGTACAAACAGTTCAACACGGCCACAAAAAATGCTAAACGCAGAAAAAGTTTTCCGAATTAAAGTTTTTTAGTCGACAAATATTAGTTCGTTAATGCAATGTGCTTTTGTGGACGAAGCTTGCATCCCGTGACGTAATTAATTTGGAAAAACTTTTACGAAGCACGAGCGCGACTGCGACCGGGGCGGTGTCTCGATGCTGTATGCGCGGACGCCGATCTCCGAGGACGCACGAAGCTGTCCGACAAACCACGAAGTTAGCCGACCTACTTTGTTCTACTTCGAAACGCTGTGGTCGAACGGCGATTTTTTTCGCATTTTCCGATGAAATGGCTGGCCGTATGTACTTGTTATGTACATAGGTGGTCTGGTTAACTTAGGAAAAAAGTTTATTATGTTCTTTTTTTGAATGTTAATTTTTCCTTCTTGTTATATCTTTAACAGAAACGTGACTCTAGTATTGTTGGATTTGTCAGAGGTCGCGCGACTGATAAGATGTTCTAAACTTTTGTTATTTTTATATTTAACCGGTTTTATTTGGTTCCATGGCGACGGCAATTACCCATGAGAAGCAGTTTTTGTATATAATTCGAAACAAGAAAATTAAATGTTTTTCAATTAGCGAGAGCATTGAGCAGAAACGTGAAATGGTAATTTAGAGTTCTATCAATATGCTTATTCACCAAAGACAATAGGCATAAATAATTATTTAAAATATTTCTTATGGTCAATTATGTAAATCAACTTTGAAAACATTGTACGTATATTTCTGTAGATCAATTTACTGTTGTATAAGGTGACGAAAAATTATGAAAGAATGCATTTTGGACTCAGAAATTCGACTGAAGTTTGAACACACGCCTAAAATTGTTATGCATTGTGCATTTCAGTGTACTAAAAATAGTAAAAACGCAGATAAAACTTAACTTCTAGATAAGTATAGACTACAGCACATAAAGTTACCATTATCTGTCAAATTTCTGCAATAGATTTTCAACCTTATCACAATAGTGGACAGTTAACTTTCTGACCTGCTTTGTCAGATTGAATGACAGTAGGTTGACCTGCTGTCGTATGTATGTACCTACGTAAAAGTCATCAAAATGTATCCCCGCGTTTCCAACCATATCCTAACGGCCATTCCCAATAACCTATCTATCTCTGGATTTGCTTACTAGAGATAGAATTTTAACATTAGCCCCATACAAGTAATGTCAAATTCCTATCTCTAGTAAGCAAATCCAGAGATTGACAGAATATTGAGTTCCGCAGTAAGAAAACTACGTCCCACACCCCGATAAACTGTACCTTTCTCGATAAATAGTATATTTATCACTGAAATATTTTTTTTAATAGATCCAGTAGTTTCTGAAATTAACTCATCGAGTAAACACAAACAAAGTCTATTAAAAAGTGCGATGTTTTTAATTATAGATTCCATGAAAAAGTTTATCTGTGTCAATTTGGCAATACTAAAGTAATTTCTACTCTTTAAAATACAAACATAATTGGTCAATTTTATTCAAAGAAAATATATTCGTTATCTCTCATACACTTTTCCTGCACCTATGGGTCAGATTTTACAATTTCATGTCCTATTTAATTACCCTGTCTCATAAGAAAGGCATAATTCCTTTAAAACAATGGCTCATTAATAAATTAATTAATACATGAATGACCTTTTGTTTTACTTATTACTATCAAGAGTTGCATTGAAAAAGCTTTTTCAACTGGAGTTTATGCACCAATGAGCGTAAATACATGACAACAGGGACTATAAAATGCTTGTGTGTAAAGTTAAGCAATGTATGGAGCTGACACAATAAGCCTGAGATACTTAGTTCATTATTCTGTTAGTTGTTTTAACTATACTGCGAAGAACTCATGGCTAAGTCAAAGCCGCTTGGCGCAGTCGGTCCGAGGGTGGGTGACCATCTTGTCATACGAAATCTTCCGTGTTTCGGAAGGCTTTATCGTGCCTGGGTCCCGGCTGTCATTTGACCATCTTTGGCAGTCGTTACGGGTAGTCAGAAGCCTNTTGTCCCTTAGCACCGAAGACTTTATAACAACAATAAAACTATAATATTCGTAATTATTGTCAAGGATAACAAACATGTACCTAATAACTTAACAATAAACTCAACTTACAGTTTTACTTAGTCAGTCTTACCAAGGGGTGCCAGGTTGCCCAGGTAACTGGGTAGTGGAGGTCAGACAGGCAGTCGCTCCATGTAAAACATTGGTTCTCAGCTGCATCCAGTTAGACTGGAATCCGACTCTAGCTTAGTTGGGAAAAGGCTAGGCAGATAATGGTTTTAACTATGAAATGTTCTAACATTGTAAAAATTCGCATATCAATATCTTATAGAGCTAGGTGTCAAATGGTGGTTTTTCCATTCTTAGCAAAACCGAGCATACCTATGCTGGACACATTTTGAGAGGCAATAAGCCACATGGTGTGGTCAACTTCATTATTGTACCGGCAGTTAACAATTGGTTGCTTTTCATAAAATCTTCACTTTGAAAATTGAACGTGAAAAATGTATAGTAAGCAAATGCTTTTAATTACTTACGTTTATGTTGTCTATGGGTAACTTAGGCCTTAGTCGATTCAGATACATGTAAAATAAATCAGGTAATTTTAGAAGTCTTCATGCATCATTTCCATTTTGGAAGTACCCATAACTACTATACGAGTATATTTTATCTACCAAACAGTATCCACCTCATTATAAACGTGGTCCTAGGAAAGTACCGGCTTTAGTACTAGGTACAAACCGTAATCTCGAACAAAGTTGAAGCTTACTCGGTACTTTTTAAAACAACGTTTTATAATAAGGTGGTTTAAGTTTGTGGTTTGGACATCTCGAATGCAAAAAACCTGGGATAACACATAAAACCACGAAGCCTTTCAACATTTTAAGCGGCCAACAGTTACTATCTAGATTTCCTACCATTGCAAAAAAAAGCCAGAAACTGGTTATACTATACAATACCAACCAAAATGTGCAGTTGGGTTATCCCCAAAATCATAATTACGCCTTCGAGCTAGCGACGCGTGCATAATAATTGCATCACAAGAGCCCAAAAATAAAACAACAATAATAATACAACCTACTTTATAGCAAACTTGAATTTATCACGTAACCAATGTCGAAACAAGTGAATTGCGTGCGCGCAGATAAACTTCACGGAATATCTGACTTGTAACTAATTCGGTTTCGGAGAAGTCGACCCTTACGTCAAGTTGGTGATCCATCGAGATAAGATCGACGATGAAATGATTTATGTGGTGTTACTATGATAAGTCACTCGATTATCGTTCAAAGTCATTGTCATAACTCACGTCATTTTTCGTGAATCTGAGAGACATAGTCAGATGTGAAAGCCGCTGGGGTCATTACTTACAGACTCTATTAAACTTACAATACCTATATGCTGTTTTTTACAACATCAGGAAACCCATTTCATTGATGGAAAAGGATTCCAGTTTCGACTGAAATGTGTAATTTTTACTGAAACCAAACCCTACTACCTTCAGTTACCGTTTCATGTTTCACGTCGATCAAACCGCAGTTTCTATATGATATTATCGTTAGGAAAACGAAAAATTGACGGAAAGTCCCCTACATTTTGAATGTAATATAAATAATTAAGGCGAGATTCCATCAATGTGCAGCACTGTGACGCTCACATTTTTTTTCTTTTTGTCTAGTCAGTTCTCAATTCTCAATTCTTTATTGCATACCATAATGTATCCAGGTTGTTGGTATATAGATAATTTAGTCACAATTATGGTCTCCGTCGGGCACAGTTTAAAAAACCATAGCGAATTGCCTACGAACATTTCTAAAATATTCGGAAAATTGCTAGCTATGCCCGCGAGAAACCATAGTAGAATCTCGGCATTAGGTAACAAAAAACCTAGAACCTAAAATAATACTATTTTATACATTTTGCGGTTGTATTTAATACCACAACATAAAGGTGGCATTCCCCATTGTATTTTATCTTTGACGTCAATAATACTACATTTGGTGCCAAGTGGTTTTATTTGTAGGACATTTCTTTGTTGTATCATCATTTCCTTCTTAAGATTTTGCTATCAGTACTTAAAGAGATTGATCAGTGAACACGCACATTTGTTAGAAATTTTTGAGAGCTGAAAAAATATATGGCAAAACAGCGTACCTACATCATCTGACTAGCCTTTTCCCAACTATATTGGGGTCGGCTTCCAGTCTAACCGGTTACAGCTGAGAACCAGTGCTTTACATGGAGCGACTGCCTATCTGACCTCCACCACCCAGTTACCCAGGCAACCCGATATTCCTTAGTAAGACTGTTGTCAGACTGTTCTGGCTTCTGACTACCCGTAACGACTGTCAAAGATATTCAAATGACAGCCGGGACCCACCAATTTATTGTGCCTTCCGGAACACGGAAGAACACGTTATGACAAGATGGTCAGCCATCCACGGACCGACCGCGTCAAGCGTTGCTTAACCTTATGATCGATCGATCCGCGCGGCTTTGACTTAGCCACGAGCTCTTCAAAAAAAAACAGCGTACCTACGTGACATAAAAATGCACTACCTGTATTGCCATATATTTTTTCAGCTCTCAAAAATCTCTAACAAATGTATATGTTCGCTCTATAATGTCATCATTATTATCATGTTCCTTCCCTTGTCCCAATTTATTTGGAGTCGGTGCAGCATGTTTTCTTCTTCCATACTCTATCCATCTGTCGTCATCTCACAAGTAATATTCTTCCTAGCCATATTGACTATCACACAATCATCACTTTGGTCTTCTGGTTTCTTTGGTCGTCCCCTTCCACAATATCCATGCACATTCATGCACAAAACCATTCTCACCACATGATCCTTATTTCTGCGCATCACATGCCCATACCATGCCACCAACCATAACAAACTTCCTCAAAGCAGCCTGGAGTTTGGAAGTTGGCGGTGTTACTCCCCCGTGCCTGGGAGAGCACGTAAAGCCGGCGTCCTCGAATGCTACTCAGTAGCAGTCTTAATTATTATTCCACGTCAGAGGCCGTCAGGTGGATATGACAAAA
Source organism: Heliothis virescens (assembly GCA_002382865.2). Lineage (NCBI taxonomy): Eukaryota > Metazoa > Arthropoda > Insecta > Lepidoptera > Noctuidae > Heliothis > Heliothis virescens. The sequence continues at coordinate 13,939,039 of NWSH02000050.1, forward strand.
CTCTGACACTAGGGCTTCTTAGGTGGTTAAACCTGCAGTTCACTCGATAAGAAGAAGAAGACCATGCCACGATGATTAATCGTAATTTCGATTCGAGTTCCAACAGTACCCATCATCTAACCAAATCCAAATCAAATCTTAAACATCCGTTACTTGATCCTTGAAACGAAAAAACTAACGTACTTCATAGGAAAAGCCCACATTGAATATTTATCATTTCATTGTACGTATATTATAATATAATTCATAAGCTGTTAATATAGCACTCGCATTTTTCCAATATAATCGTTTAGGAATACGGATCTTAATTTAATTGGACAATAAGTATAGGCTATTAAGGTAAATGGTAAATACATGTATGTTTGTACGTATATCACGTAGGTGTACTTATAACACTTATAGGAGTTAATTTATCTGTAACTAGCTTTCCGCCCGCGGCTTCGCCCGCGTGGAATTCGGTTAATTTACATGTTTATATTCGTTTGCAATATATTACCTTGTTTTAAACGACACACAGCGCCATCTACAATCCATCCATCAAGCAAACAATATTTTTGTTTTCCCTCGGGAATATCTATTTTTTTCGGGATAAAAAGTACTATTATTTAATCCGGACTTCTTACTTTACGTCTGCCAAATTTCAAAGCAATCGGTTCAATAGTTACGGCGTGAAAGCGGAACAAACAAACAAACAAACAAACTCACTTTCCGATTTATAATATTAGTAAGGATAAGGATTATACGACACAGCCTTGGAACGACATTGGAAAGCTCGCAGTTATTTCTGGAATAACAATATTGATTAAAAATGAACATTAGTATTTTTTATACATACAGTATCTATCTAATAAAAACAATTCACCAACCCGCATTGAGCAAGCGTGGTGATTAATGCTCAATCCTTCTCCGTGTGAGAAGAGGCCTGTGCCCAGCAGTGGGACGATAAAAAGGCTACTAAAAAAAAAACCAATCTTATGGCCAGTTACAACAGTGTTGGACCACGCCTCCTTGATATTGAAAAATAAATAAGCATTCGCTTGTTTTTGTTTCCATCTACTAATAATACAAGCTTCTGCCATTGGTTTCATCCCATACTCGAAAAGAAGAAGAGATACAGAAAATATAAATACGTAGGTATTTTGAAAAAGGAAATGTTGCAATAAATAATAAAACCTGTGATTGTTCTGGGAGACTAATACTGTATTATCTGATTATAATATTTAACTAAACCAAGCAAGACTTTATATTTTTTTCCTGATCCTTAATTATAATTTTGTTATAATTTTAGTAAGTACCTAATAAAAATGTAACGTTTCATCTGCTGACGCTACTTTTAAGCCAAACTGACTTTTAATTGACTTTACCAAGATAAAAATAAATCGGGGTTCTCCGGGACGGGGGCCTCGGGGATCGGGGTACTCAGAGAATAACCCGTGAAAACGACTAATAAAAGTAGCGTAGCTTCTAATAAAAGATCAGCCAGCTCAGCATTATGGTAATCATGATCAAATGGAACAAGGCTGTGGATAGGGTAATTTACCAAATTTTTGACTTTGGAATGTGGGTTAAATTTTGAACGGGTCTGGGAGACCGGTGCACAGTAGAATAATAAGGATCTATTTAAGTACCAATAGAACTGGTTTATATAACCTATGCGATTGGATATTGATAGAACTAATATCAAAATTCCCTCTCTTATCACAAATCAAGCAATTCCGCTAAACATATGACTGGATAAACCATTCCAGTCTGTTACATAAAACAAGGGTTTTCTCAATATTCACACATTGGATAATAGTAAGCGGATACAGGAAAATATCACTATAAAGGTATGGGGAAATTTTTAGTATCCAAATATAACGTAAACGAAATTAATAGCCTTTTTAATGGCATTAAATTGTACGTCAATAGTAACCATTTAGGTCACAAAGTTGTTCATTTTATGGGACAATTGTGTAATGTGTGACTTCAACGAAAACATCATACCTACGTATAAAATCTCTTTGACTATAAACCTCATTGATGTTATATGCTGAAAAGGGCTTTGACTATTTCGTGGTTGCGATGAAAATGATTTAAAAACCGGGCATGTGTGAGGCGGATTATATATCAAACTAGTTTTAAGTGACTGGTTATATCGGTTAATGAGACAGCCTGGTGACAGATGGATAAACGGAGAGTCATCATCTGCCTAGCCTTTACCCAACTATGTTGGGGTCGGCTTCCAGTCTAACCGAATGCAGCTGAGAACCAGTGTTTTACATGGAGCGCCTGCCTGTTCTGACCTCCACAGCCCAGTTACCCGGGCAAAACTGGCACCCCTAGATAAGACTGGTTGTCAGACTTTCTGGCTTCTGACTACCCGTAACGACTGCCAAAATGTTCAAATGACAAGCCGGGACCCACTGTTTATCGTGCCTTCCGAAACACGGAAGAACTCGTAATGACAAGATTGGTACCCATCCACGGACTGACCGCGCCAAGCGTTGCTTAACCTTATGATCGATCGATCCGGGCGGCTTTGACTTAGCCACGAGCTCTCCTTACTTCTTCCGGATAAACGGAGAGTGGGAGATTGAAATCTTAGTGATAGGGTCTTGTTTTTCCCTTTGATGAATTATTTTCTCGTCCATCTAACTAAACGGTGTTAGAATGTAGACAGCTAAGTTTGCGGTTTATGTTATAAATGGATATTACTAACTTCAACTCGAAAAGCACAAATCTGTATTATTATATTATATTGTAGAATTAATTGTTCCCAGCCTATTAAATTGAACCTCCAATTATAATATCGTCCATTTTTTATTTATTAAGGTTTCCCACAGCTTGTGCATACACATTATACTAATATTATAAAGCTGAAGAGTATGTTTGTTTCTACGAGCTAATCTCAGGAACTACTGGTCCGATTTAAAAAAAAATCAGCGTTAGATAGCCCATTTATCGAGGAAGGTTATAGGCTTTTTATACGGGTGCGCGCAGTAGTTCCCACGGGAAAGCGGGTGAAACCGCTGGCGGAAGCTAGTTATAATATAAGCTCACTAGCCAATTACGGAATAACTAACAAATATTAAAGATTGGGAACAAATTAACAAAATTCAATGAAATGATACTCTATCTACTCACGATAAACACTACAATAACTTGATATCAGCAATTCTCTAACCACGTACCAAATACCAACTACATTACGCATGCGCGACTACAACTTTACCGCATTTTCTCCTTAAATTACGACTTGATGGACAAATAAGTTCTATAATCTCACCAGGTCTATAGATATATGTATAAAAGTTTGTCTGTATTGATGTTTGTTACATTATTATGTCAAATCATACATGACATAGTTTATTTATAATGTTCATTACTATAATAATTTTGTACATCTAACTGTATTTTTCACACTACAGGCATATAATAAGTATGGCTAAAGAAATCAGTGAAGGGAAAAATCTTGAGAAAAACTGGAAATGAACACTTTTACACATCTTTTCTTGAAAAGCGAGATAAAGGCTATATTTACCGCTGTCTATCTTTTTATTTTGTCGATGGGAAATCATCAGATGACCCCTCCCGCTGTGAGTGACAGCGGGAGGGAGTGTCAGACTTTTACTGATTAAAAACCCACCGTGTTCCTTCTTGAGCCCTTTCAATACCACAGCCCCGGTAGGCTCTGTGCCCCAGTGGGTCATCTGACAGTCCTGAGAAGTACCTACCTTAATTAAGAAGATTCCATTGTCAAGAAATACTTATCAATAGGCCAAAATTCCTTTTTATATTACGCATGTAAAACCGCGTTGAAAAGCCTATACTTCTGTAACTCCACAGTATTTTGTTTCCTCTCTACATCGAAGGCAATACACGTACTAGAACCCAGTCGTGTATTAAACGTGATTTGAACATAGAAATATTATGCTAGAGGATTAATTCCATTGTACGGGGTCTAAAATTAGCTGCATAAGCGTTGCCGCACACTACAGACTAAACAGTCGGCCAAAAGTTGGTCTGATTATAGGCAAAATATTTTCAATTTTGTAAGAACATTGTGAATCCAAAGTTTTTAATCAGTTATATATAATGGCGAAATACCTGATCATTATATTTGCATAGTACCATTTATCTTCATACCGACTAATGAGCCCAAACAATGGGCAAAATTATGGGCTGACTAATTTGATTGAAGCTAAGCCTTGTTGTCAAAATGATGTCATTTACTAGTACTGACTTAAAATTTAGTATCCAATTTGGCCAAATGTTAGCTGGCGCAGTAGCTTTTGTGCTTTTGACGTGACAGTCAGTCCTGAGAGCACTGGTAATGCGTATGTGAATGTGACGTTACGAACTTTAGTAGGCAGCTTCCCAACTGTTCTGCATATATTTAAACTGTGCTAAAAGTCTGCAGTGTGCGTGTACTCTAAGTTGATAATCTGTATTGAATTGACAATCGTAGTGTAGAGCTTAGTCACGAGTTCTATTCATGAGCTGTGTGTTTTTATAGTTGAACGAACATTCATACTTACGCTTAATTTTGCTAAAGGTTAAGTAGACGTTGATAGGCACATTAAACTACCACAATCTGTCAAATTTCTTCAATAGATTTTGAACCTTATCACTATAGTTGAAGGTAAATGTTCGATTGGTAAAAAATTATAGATTCGGGTGGGTTAAACTGCTGTCGTCTGTACATTAAAAGTATGTGTTACTAGCTTCTGCCAGTTTTTGGAGGAAACTATTTCACGGACAGGGATAACAATTCTAATTCTGATATATAACTAATTTATCCAAATTCGTCCGACAGTTTTTGCGTGAAAGATTAACAAACATACATACATCCTCACATCTTTATTAAATTAGTAGGATTAGTAGGAAATGATTAATTTTTTATTAATTGTTGTATAGGAAATGCTACTGAAAATAAAAACTACAGTGTCACAATTGTATCGAAAAAATCTTTGACTAAGCAGTTCAACATGCAATTATTCGACAAATGAGGCAATTTAAATGCATTTAATTTTCAAGGATAACATGAAGGTCTCTAGGGCCGCGATTTACCTTTCACTTTATACACAATTAACTCATAAGTACAAATGTAAGGGGCATTTTCGACCCAGTCATAGGAATTACCGATTATATTGAAACAAAAAATATAAAAATAGATAGGGCAGTTAGTCAGCTTGCATATTTTTAGCAGTTGACGCTTGCAGGCTAGTGGGAATCCCCAAGACACGAAGCCTTGATAACAAAAAACATTGAAACTGTTATAAGGTTACCTGGGCCTTTTTAAAAGTAGTTTTATTTTCATTATTGAAGCTTTATTAAGTGTGCATGCGCAATATGCTTCTTGAAGTACAGACGACAGCACATCAACCTACCACAATCTGTCAAATTTCTTCAATAGATTTTCAACCTTATCACAATAGTGGAAGGTTAACGTTTGATTGGTAATTTGACCGATTCGGATAGGCTGACCTGCTGGCGTCTGTACATTGAAGGCCGTGACGAGATGATACCGTGAACGGGGCGTGAACGGGTCCGGGACGTGAGTGCTACGTAACCGTCCCGTCCGTGTCTCCGTGACGTACGTACATTTTGTATGAAACGATATTTCCAAAATTTCCCGTTCCGTCCCGTTCACTAAAAACCCGTCACGTATGCAGCAGTTGTTTGTTACTTAAACGTTTAAACTATAATGAGTGTTTGATTGACATTTTGGACCGATAAAGATACAAACTCTGAAAACGATCATAGTCCTTCTTATCCCAGGCTCTTAATTCAAGTAATATTTTCTTCAATTAAGGTGAATGCTTCAACTGGTAGCGAGAAATTCAAAATAAAATGGATTTTTGATGATTTACCTAAGTTAACAATAAAAATAAGTACCTAAGTTTATAGTAAAAAGTTCCTTAGGTTCAAGTGTAATCCGAAATATTGCTTTTCGGAATTTACCGGATTACATGAAAACTGTAAGAAATTTCGGAGTAAAACAAAGGCATCAAAATGACTTTGAGACTCTACCGCGGATGACAAGATTCCAACTCATTCCTACAGTTGACTGAGGTAAACATCAAAAACTAGTTCTTTTCCCGCGGTTTCACCCGCGACTCGTAGGAAATACTGCCCGTACTCGGATAAAATATAGCCTATATTACTCGGGAATAGTCTAGTTTCCGAACAGTAAAATGTTTTTTCAAATCGGTCAAGTAGTTTTGGAGCCTTTAGGGTACAAACAAAATGATCCATCTTTATTATATTAGTACTAGCTTCCACCAGCGGTTTCGCCCGCTTCCCGAGGGAACTATTTCCCGTACCCGTATAAAAGGTAGCCTATATGTTATCTATACTAATATTATAAAGAGGAAAACTTTGTTTGTTTGTTTGTTTGGTTGTAATGAATAGGCTCAAAAACTACTGGACCGATTTTAAAAATTCTTTCACCATTCGAAAGCTACATTATCCACGAGTGTATAAATACGGGTACGGGCAGTAATTCCCACGGGATGCGAGTGAAACCGCGGGAAAATGGCTAGTTCTTATATATAAGCCATATATTACTGCCAAGTTTATCCAAATCCGTCAGGTAGTTTTTGCGTGAAAGAGTAACAAACATCCTTAAATACATTCTCACAAACTTAAGTATTTATAATATTATAGTAGGATAGAGATAAGTAGTATAGAGTTCCCGCTAATAGCCGAAGCATTTACTTTAAGGTGAATGCGACCACTAGAAGCGGGAAATTCAAACATAAAATGGTTTTTTCATGTTTTACCTAAGTTAACATTCAATATGAGGCGTGATCTTATGATTGGCGGTTATAATATCCCACAAAGTAATTTCTGATGTCCTTGTTTAACTTCGAAACTTCTTACAATTTAAATGTAACTGTATAAACTTTTTATTGCGAAATATCATATTTAGTTAGTGGTATATTATAACCGCCAATCATAAGATCACTCCTCATATTGAATGTTAACTTAGGTAAAACATGAAAAAACCATTTTATATTTGAATTTAAGCTTTATAAATACATTGCTAACCGACGAATAGTATGCGAAAATTATCGAATTAAGTTAATCCCCAAAATAATCCGAGTGACGTGTAAAAATCGCGTGATCACTTATCTAATTTACTAATTTATACTAATATTATAAAGAGGTAAAATTGTTATAAAGTGAGTTTGTTTGTAGGGGGTAATCTCTGGAAGTACTGGACCGATTTTAAAAATTCTTTCACCATTCGAAAGCTACATTATTCGTGAGTGCTATAGGCTATATTTTATCTGGGTGCGGGCAGTATTTCCCACGGGACGCGAGTGAAACCGCGGGAAAACAGCTAGTCAGTTATAATTGTAATACAACTGCCAACATATCAACCTACCTCAATCTGACCTTCAATAGATTATTAACCTTATCACAATAGCGGAAGGTTAATGTTTGACTGGTAAAATTTTACTAATTCGAGTAAGTTGACCTGCTATCGTTTGAACAAACTATCGCTTAAAGGAAAATCTTACACAATAATCGTTAATATTGTGTTGCTACTTGACCTATACCAATAATAAGGAAAAGTACAGACGACAGCACATCAAGTTACCACAATCTGTCAAATTTCTGCAATAGATTTTCAACCTTATCACAACAGTGGGTAGGTTAATATTCGATTGGTAAAATTTGACAGATTCATATACGTTGACCTGCTGTTGTCTGTACAAATGGAGATCGTTTACGTGAGAATAAATGTCAAATGTTATATGTACCTACTATTTTTGTCCTTGTTCTAAGCTTCTTTTTATAATTGTGCGAGAAGTAGCAGGAAACAGGTTAAACCACTGACAGGAGCTAGTTATGAAATAAATTAGTGTCGATTTTTGAAAATGATTTCATTTAAAATTTATTCGCCATTAGTTTATTAAATCTTTTATTCTGTTCGGTCGTGTGTGAATACAAAATGAAATATCCCAATTTGACGCTTTTATTCTTGGTAGTTTTTTTTTTAATCATGGCAGGTAAGGGAACAAAAGTGGAGAAAACGGGAATCCATTTAAAATCCATCTTTACTATGTTATTCAATCACGCTAAAGCGGCTGAACCAATTGAGATGAAAATAACATAGTTGATGCCCCGGAAACTGAAATAGATTCTTTTCATCTGGGTGCGTCATGTTCTCCCGGGCAAAGGTCGGAAGTAAACCGTTTTCCTGTTGTGTCTTTGATTTATTTTTCTTTTCAGTGAAACTCTCTCTCTTGCCAAACTCTCGGCTTCAGAAAACTTATTCGAGATCCCGAGCTAGTATCAACTAAGATGGAAAGATCTCAGACAGATCTGAAAACATGAAATAAATACACGAGAATCAAACATACCTACATTGTTTTTTTTTAAATAGCTCATAAAATCATAGCATTAGAACATTTTATTTTAACCAGTGGTATAGAGAAGATGATAGAGAGCTCTTATTTCAAAAAGGAAATAACTGAAAAATCCAATTAAAAAATGATCATAACAAATACGGACAGTGAAGGATGCTTACTCACTAATTAACTATTGCTACCTTTTATCTTCCAGTAGTCTCTTCTAGCTGCAAGCACGAGCAACAGCTAGTTACTCAGAAGTTAATTTAAAGACCCTTAAATCGTATCCAGTAAAAATCTTCTTTTTTTTCGTCAATACAAAAAAAAACACTGAAAGGGATAAAATAAATCTTTTCACATGGCTCTAGAAGTCGGTGTCTGCAGGTCTGTTGACTGTGTTTATTCTGCCACCGACTTCTAGAGCCATGTGAAAAGATTTATTTTATCCCTTTCAGTGTTTTTTTGTGAAGTCGATTTTGTTTTTTTGTAAAAAAGTTTTTTATTTTATGCATTTCAGTTTTCGGGTCTAAAACTATAATATTTTTAATACCCACAGTGACAGTCGGTCCCGTAATAGTATCATCCATATAGAAAATCAAGTTTTGACCTATGAAATTTGAAGAGTTCTCTCGATTTCTCCAGGATCCCATCATCAGATCCTGGTCTCCTTACCATGGGACCACCTGTGAAGTACCCTTTCAAACAAAAAAGAATTTTGGATAAGGGTCCAGCCATCTTCGAGTAATTGGTGAACATACCTACATAAAAAAAAGATACGGTCAAATTGAGAACCTCCTCCTTTTTGGGAAGTCGGTTAAAAAGGGCCAACGTCGCGGCGGCGGAGTAACAGCGAGCTTGCAGCTACCCAACAACAGCTGTGACGTGCTGTTTACTTGTACCTTGACCAATGAACTTGTACTATGACCTTTAGCCAACCCCTGAATGTTGTCCATTCATCTAATTATATTTTAAAACGATTATAATGTGTATCGTCATTATAAACATTCAATTTAAATACATTCACTTAATGTTACATTTTAAGTTAGATTAGGTACTTATAAATATTGTTTAGTCATCATAATGAGTGCTGAAACTGTAAAAGTGACGGTTATTACTGAATAACAGTTAATAAAATAATAATTTCACAATATTGTTAAACATTGTACAATAACATTTAAAGATTGTAGAAAAGTAACGTTGCCGATAAGATTACTTTAATAATCTTTATGATTTTTTTTCCTGATACCCTGGTACCTACTGTACACAGAAAATTCAAAATATATGCCTATTTTCCTCTCCCAGAGATATTAAAATATGTCACTTGATTCATCATCATCATCATTTCAGCCATAGGATGTCCACTGCTGAACATAGGCCTCCCCCATTGACTTCCAAAAAGACCGGTTGGAGGCGGCCTGCATCCAGCGCCTGCCTGCAATCTTTACAAGATCGTCTGACCATCTCGTTGGCGGCCGTCCTACGCTGCGTTTACCAGTCCGTGGTCTCCACTCGAGCACTTTTCAGTCTAGTCATTTGATTATCGAAAACAAATGTTACTCTATTTATTAGAAATTATTTAAATACAGCATAATTGTTATCAGGAGTTATCATACCTGTTATTCTCGCAACTTCACCCGCGTCCCGTGGGAACCTCTTCACGTACATTGATAAAATATACCCTATATCACCCGGGTTAGTGTAGCTTTTTAACAATTAAATTATTTGGGAGACTTGAACAAACAAACAAATATTTTTTTTCCATTTACGATATTAGTTTTAAAAGATAACGATTCTATTGCATAACACTTTGTAAAAAATTTGAACTTAATAAAGTACCTACATAAATAAACTTCTGATAAGTTGGCTACCAAATTGTTCGAAAAAGTGCTCCCATTCACTGGAGATTAAACATTTGTAACATAACATAAAGAAAAAGACAGGAACATAAGAAAAAGACTAGACGAGTTTTGCTTAGTTCATTTTCTATATCCCACAGTGATAATTAACAAAAAAATGAGCAACGCTGCGTGTGCAAAAAAAGTTACTTTTTAATTGCATCTTTCGCGGAGTTCCGACATGAATTAGGTGGTCCACTATTACATAAAATTGCAATAAAGATATCCGCTATTAGAAGTGTATTCTGTATAATATTTATAATGTGGTAACTACCTTGATATATTTTCCTGTACGCATTCAGAATCACAAACTTCGCTTGCACAACACACTGACCCGGACAGGTGCACGTAGATTATACAATTTTGGATCCGGAATATAGTGACTAGGGTGGTCCACCACTATATGGCAAAAAAAAAAGTTTCAATCAGAAGAGTAGCCACCCCCTCAATTTGTTACGTCTATCGTCCTCATTATATGACAAAAAAATCAGCCTCCTATCTTGCGTATAAATGGGTGCTCAACGGCTGTCTAAATATGATTATTTTTACGAAAAGCTATAAAAGGGTTAAAATAAAAATGAACATATTCAATATTATAAGTAAGTATTTTTACTCCAATATAGTATTTAAAGGTGCACAAAATCTTGTTAATTAAGCAATAATTAAAATAATGATAGTACAGATTGTCATATTCAAGCTAAAACTAAGCTCGTTAACTCTTTTTTTGACGTTTCTGTAGATACCATCTTCCTGTTTTGTTCAACGACATGTAGCAAAAATTGTTTTTCCTCCTCATCCCTGATAAGCAATGTATTGTAATCTCCAAATAATTTTACACCTCTTTCCGCAGTGTCGTTTACAACACGCATATTTCTTATGTAATTTTTGCCCTGAAGGTAATCATCATTTTCACTCCATACCTCAGGAGGTAATTGCAAGAAAGAGTCCTTGATGTCTAATACTATGAGCGTTTTCAGCGATCTTTGTGATGCGAAACTGTCTATAGTAGCCTCCGGAGAAAGTTTAGAACAGTCACCTCGTACTAAACGAGGACCACCATCAGTAGTCATTTTAGAAACCATCGCCGTTTTCTCGCCATGGGACAACTTGTCAGAAAACAAGGCAAAAGCTACCAATTCATCCGATAAATACCATAAGTGACGCTCTAAGACTTTTCTAGCAGCGACACTCATTTCAGAATCAATTGCTTCATATAATTTGAGATCCTTCCAAAGTAGTAAGTCATTGATTGGTGCATCTGTGGTCAAAGGCGCTTCAAACCAAATTTTGGTGTAGATAAGAGCACCAAAACGAACAAATCGAACTATTTGTGTTTCTTCTCTTTTGGTTAGCTTGAATCCTTGTAAATTATGCCTAAAAAGAAAAATCTTCATAGAATAAAGCAATTTAGCCATCCATCGGGCATGATGTATGGGACCTAGAGAACGCCAATGAATCTTAGCAGGTGGCTTGTTCAGAACAATCATTGTGAGCTCTATTAGTTCTTTGTAATCATCGCGGACCTGTTTTTCTCCAGTAATAACGGCCTTAAGGCTCTCGAGAGCGTTTCCAGCAAGTCTATTTACGTCTGAATTGAGTTTAAGACCATCGTAGTGTTCTTTTGGTAGCGTATTCCAAATTTCACGGAATCTCTTGAACAGCGGTATTTGTGGAGAGCTTGATGGCCCAAAGCAAAGTGTAAATGTTTTTGAAATAATTATTTCAAACATATGATGCCGACAAGCAAGCCATAAGAGATGACGACCTGTCTTTGCTTCCATAAGAGTGCATGATCCTTTATTAGCACCGGTGTTAGAGGCAGTAGTTTCAAAACTCATCGCTCGGTCTTTGTCAGTAACATCCCAGTGTTCCATTGTATTAAAAACAGCATCAGATGTATTTTCTCCCGTTCCTGCAGTCAGTTTGGGAACACCTAACAGTTTCTCGCAACCATTACCGGACACAAGGATTGGAAGCCGTTCTACCATCTTATTACCTGTTATATCGGGCAGTAATTTTCCATCCCAATGTATTACAAGTGGACATTTCATGTCGAATTTCTCCTTTACGTCCGAGATAAATTCGGTAAAAGTAGCCAATTATTGTGAATTTTTAAAAGCTTTTCGACGCAATGATTTTTTTGTCTTNTCCTTTATTAGCACCGGTGTTAGAGGCAGTAGTGTCAAAACTCATCGCTCGGACTTTGTCAGTAACATCCCAGTGTTCCATTGTATTAAAAACAGCATCAGATGTATTTTCTCCCGTTCCTGCAGTCAGTTTGGGAACACCTAACAGTTTCTCGCAACCATTACCGGACACAAGGATTGGAAGCCGTTCTACCATCTTATTACCTGTTATATCGGGCAGTAATTTTCCATCCCAATGTATTACAAGTGGACATTTCATGTCGAATTTCTCCTTTACGTCCGAGATAAATTCGGTAAAAGTAGCCAATTATTGTGAATTTTTAAAAGCTTTTCGACGCAATGATTTTTTTGTCTTTTGGGGATTCCAGATTTACTCCATACTTCCATAACTTCTTTAATAACCTCTTGTGCAGAAGTTTGCACGTTTTTATATTCATTTAACAGGTAGTGATAAGTTGATAACGAAGTAATACTTCCTTAAGGGTAGGAAGTTGGTTAAGTCTTGCCAATGGCTCTAAATCTCGACAACCAAGAAGAAAATAACCTCTTTTTTTCGAGTTGATGAACACATTTTGACACGGACTCACTCACGATCCACTAATTATGTAGCAAAATTGTTATCTATTTAGACACTTAAATAGTTTTATTTATATTATAAATTATTTATTTTAACACACAAAAATGGCCTATAACAAAAAATGAAAATTAGCACTTTTTACAAAAAAATCGAAAAGTTAGATGCTTTGAGCACCCACTTTTAATAAAGCCACCTAGTTCAAATTTTACAATGTTATTAGTATAGATACGTGTCACAAATTTACCGGGTGGCCAACCTAAAAATCAAAAAAAAATTTTTTTGGACCACTCTAATAGTGACCTGCACTTCATCAGTTATGTCATTTGATTCGTAGTATTGTTTGTATTCCTATACCTACCTACTAATAGTTACTGCGACTCTTGGAGATGGGAAATCATCAAATGTCCCCGCTGAGGGTGCAGCGAGAGAAAGTATTAGGCTTTTAGCGACTAACGCTCACCTTTGTTCCTTCTGGAACCCTTTGTGTACCAGGGCCGCTGTAACACTCACTAATAATTCCGCAGCCTCGATAGACTGTCTCTTCGACCTAATCAGTATCTAATTCTCTGCCAGCGCTTCCTGAAGGAACTACTTACCGAACCCGGTTAAAAAATAGCCTGTATGTTATTCTAAAGCATAGCCTATATTACTGTAAAGTTCAATTTAAGTCCGTTATGTAGTTTTTACGTGAACGAAAAACAAACATAAAATAAACATACAGTCTCAGAAACTTCCGTATAATATTATTAGTAGGATAGAATGATATATCTATATATACTACTAAAGTTCTCCCAGGAAAGCGAAGACAAGGTACCTGGAATACGAATTGTCAGTCAATAAGAGTGTAGCAGCATATTTGAAGCTAAAATATCCCACACTGCGCTCACCAACACGCATGCCCAATACGGTGAGTAGGTATGGGCTAATCCTCCTAGCTTGGGGGAGGCCGTTGTCCAGCAGTGGACGTTTTAAGCTGTGACGATGAAGACTGTAAAATTGCCATTAAAGTACTTCAAAGCGATTTTATCTTAATTTTAAGATATAGGTACTGATTGCACAATTTAAAGTAATTTCAATTCGGAATACGAACAAAATAAACGACTCTCGAATTAAATATTATTCTAGAAGTCAAGATAAAATAAAAACATAATATTTCAAATGCAAGGCGATTAAAATACAGCAGTTTAGTATTCGTAGACTTTTTAATGATTTTCTGGTACAAAACCGGTAGGTATAGGAAAATAGAAAAAATAATCTCTCAAAACCCAGACTTGTACAAGTTTGACAACTTTTACAGATTGATTCTATAATATAGAATACGACAAGTTGCTAATTAATCATTGGGAGATTGTATTTTATATTGTTTAACTTTTTAGGGTTCCGTACCCAAAGGGTAGAACGGGACCCTATTACTAAGATTTCGTTGTCTGTCGTGATAGCTAGAAAGCTGAAATTTTGACAAATTATGTATTTCTGTTGCCGCTATAACAACAAATACTAAAAAAATATTTTCAGGGGGGTCCCCATGCAATAAACGTGTGAAACCGCAAATTACAACTTTGTTATTCATATATTTGTATAAATAACAAAGTTATTTTTTGCTGTCCGAAAAATGTTTGTATTTTGGCTAGTTGTAGGTAATAGACACGTTCATTTTTAATATATAATGGGACGGCACCCTTCATGAGCGAGTCCAACTCGCACTTGGCCGGTTTGTTATTTATTTATTACAAGCCACTTGCCGGCTTTGCACGGGTGCAAGGCTACAGTATTTCTCTACTATTTAATGGATGTAATTAATATAATAAACCTTCCCCTTCAATCGCTCCATCTATGAAAAAAACCGCGTAGCGTTGCGTAGTTTTAAAGATTTAAGCATACGTAGGGATATAGGGATAGATAAAGCGACTTTGTTTTATACTATGTAGTGATTTTGTTACTTTGAAGTTAATAACTTTTACATTTTCTTTCTTTTGTCCCGTGTCCTTTGCGCTGTTTTCCTTGCCCATATACCTATTATAAACTAGCTGTTTCCCCGCGGTTTCACCCGCTTCCTATGGTAACGTCTTCCTATACAACGACAAATATAACTTACTAGCTTCTGCCAGCGATTTCACCCGCGTCCCGTGGGAACTACTCGGTGCACCCGTATCAAAAGCAGCCTATAGCCTTCCTCGATAAATGGGCTATCTAACACTGAAAGATTTTTTTAAATCGGTCTAGTAGTTCTTGAGATTAGCGTGTGCAAACAAACAAACAAACCCTTCAGCTTTATAATATTAGTATAGATTTTACTGGTCAGTAGTCTAGCTTCTCAATTAAGAAAAAAAATTCAAATCGGTCTAATAGTCTCGAAGCCTGGAAAGACAAAAAATTAAAAAAAAATCCTTTTTATTATATGTATTAGTATAGATAGTAAAAATTAGGTTTTAAATCTTCCATCTCCTCCAAACATGATATCATTTGCTAATTCTATCCTTATACACTCCAAAACTATCAATTAGTAGAAACTTAAGCCCCATTTCAACTAACGTCACCAACATTTTGTCTAATGTAGTACATTTATAATAAGTCTAGTCTAGACTAGACTACATCATTGGGGGTAATTGGGGGTAATATTCTCAGCGTCTATACCTCCGGGGGACTCGGAGTTATAACTTCCGATTTCGAAAATATAACTGGCAGGCATAAAATTATTTTAAAGCTCGTTATTTATAAATATGGTTTCCTTTTTAGAGTCCGGGGTATGAACTCATTTTGTAAGGAGATTTTGGACATGATTATGGTACTTCTAGTGATTTTCCTTGGTTCTAAAATAATTCACATTTTCAGAGAATGTTTTGTTTTATGTACCTAACAGAGCATTTGGTAATTAAAAGGAACCAGTATTTAATAGTAAATATTATATTTTTTATTAACTGTTAATACGCAACCAGTTTAGACAATTTATAGTGTATTCAACCCCTTCTCATCTATCATTTTTTTTTGTATTTAATTTTAAATTTGTATCCCTACTAATCTTATTTGATTTAATTTAGTCTNAGGATAGTTTAAGCAAAATTGTTAAAGTATTTTTAAATAATTCACTTACTAACACTGATTGATCACTGTATAAAAAAAAATCCAAATCATTTAATTTAATTTTGTATCCCTACTAATCTTATTTAATTTAATTTAGTCAAGCCGTTTACCTATAGTGCATGTGGTGTTAGCCTATAAGTGATTGTTACACTTACAAATGTTTATATGTCAATTCGAAATGTAATGTTATGTGTAAATAATTGTTGGCTAACCTAAAATAAAAAAATAAATAAAGTTCTCCACTATTTAAAAACGATTTTTTGTACTTGTATGTATCAATAATGAAATATTAACATAACTTTCCTCAAGAAATACAAATAAAGTTAATTATATTGGTAAAACCCATAGATTATTATCCAACCAAAGCGAACAGTAACAAGAATTGATTCAGGAAAAAGTGTAGGAATTATTTATACTGATTATCTTATGTGGGTTTGCAGTCAAATTGATTATATTTAATTTCTTTACGTCAAAAACTCTTGACACTATTCCAAAAATTTAAGAACCTACAGACGCCAGCAGGTCACCCTTCCCGAATCTGTAAAATTTTACCAATTGAACATTAACCTTCCACTATTGTGGTAAGGTTGAAAATCTATTGCAGAAATTTGACAGATTGTGGTAAATACTTAGATATCTGTACATACCTGGAAATCTTAAACGGAAAACTGAATTAACTGACAAACCTTTACTCGTGTCATAATCAATCAAGTATATATGATTCTGAATAAATGTCGTAAAAAAAACATGGTTGGGTCTTTGCCCCTGTATCTAATATCTAATTAAAATGTTTTTTTGTTTGTTTTCAACACATACCTACATAACTTACCAGCACAAAGGTCATCGCTGTCGATACGTGGACAAGTCTGCTTTATTAGAAGAAAAATATTGAGAAATTGAAGAAACATCCATAAAGATATAATTTCACGAAACCCTTACGAAATTACCTTAATTATGTATCAAATTAAATAGAGCTCCATTATAACAGGAAAAATAATCGTCAGTAAAAAGTAGCGGTAAAAAGTTTGACAAAGCAAACAAAACTACGAAATATCAAAATTAACATATCTTTAGGTCTGTACCACTTTGACCACACTGAATTAGACTAGCAAAAAATATGTATTATTACATAATAGGTTACCCTTTGTGGCAAATAGGTTCAATTTAGTAATAATCACTGAACTTAATTGGATACAGTAAGAATGGAAATATAGGAGAGCATATTTCAAGATTGGCAAACTATTTTTTTGATAGTTGATGTAAGGTTCTTATTAAAAGAGGAAAACTTTATCAAAATATTCAAAAAATTCCTCCCCATCGCTGTCGACTGGGAGCGTGTCCAAAAGGCTGGTAGTATTGCCCCGTTGGATAGCAATGCTTATTCTTTGTCCAAGGTAATAGCCAGCCTTTTGATGCCGCGAATCGTCATAAATTTAGCTTACTTAGAATTCAAAACAAAAGTACCCACGCCCAATCCTTTACCGTATGTTTTCCAAGCTCAGTAAACTTTACTAATAATAGCCTTGCAAATACCAGGTCTAACAAAAACTAAGCTATGTCGCCTGTCGAGCCAAGGTCGAAAAACATTAAATTTAATCGTGATTATAACAAACTTGTTTTATTAGCGTTCTGATATACCTACTACTGAATTCGTTATTGATATCTGAGACGTGAATTATAAGTTTTTTGTACTTACTTGTTTAAATTGTGCCACGTGTATCTAGTGTTGTAGGTACATGTACCAACTTAGGGTTTTTATAATGATTGCTGTATTTTGTGGTTTTAATCTCTAGGTACAGACGACAGCAGGTCAACTTATACGAATCTGACAAATTTTACCAATCAAACATTAACCTACCTCCATTGTAGGTTGAAAATGAGTTGCAGAAATTTAACAGATTGTGGTAACTTGATGAGTTGTTGTCTGTACCTACTTAGGCTTTTTTTATAATGTTTGCTGTGTTTTGTGGTTTTAATTTCTAGGTACCTAATGAGATTTTTTTTTATTTAAATTGATGCCAAAATTGCCATATAATTAACCTGTATACTACTTACTGAAAGGTTTACTTGTATACCTATGTTTCAGCAATCTACTCGTTTAATTGTTTATCCTTTCGCAACTGGCTGATAACTTAACCTAACAGATGTCTAACTTTTAAATGATAGAAAGAAAATATTTATTAACTAATTAATAATATTATATCTAGCCGTTCATATAATGCTGATTTCTTTTTGATTATTAATTTGTTGCTGTGCCTATAAGCGCCTGTTAGAAAACTCATATAACCAAGTTGTAAGGTTCGGATGTTCTATCAATAAATTAATAGGAACTAGTCATTGATCAGCCATTGGTGTCTAAGACATACTTAGAAAGTACATACATATGAACTTAGAAAAGTTGCATTGGTACTTGCCTGACCTGGAATCGAACCCACACACTCATACTTGAGAGGTTGGTGCTTTATCCACTAGGCCACCACGACTTTACGGCTGATAAGGTGAAGGAAAACATCTTGAGGAAACCTGGACTATAAAGTCTGAAATCATCAACCCGCATTGAGCAAGCGTGGTGATTAACTCTCAATCCTTCTCAATTTGAGAGAAGGCCTGTGCTCAGCAGTGGGACAATTAAAAGGTTAACAAAAATGTCATTGGTCAGTGAAATATAGGTAAAAAATATATATCATTCTATAGTAGTAGTAGTTCTCTCGGTGCGATAAAATATCAATGACTACATTATAAATTCATATTTAAGTAAATTAAATGTTGAGACAATTCAGCAAAATTATGGAATGAAGTAGTCATTTGATATACAAATATTATTTTTGCGTTTTATATGAAGGATGGTGGAAGGTTTCATACAAAATAACAATGAGAAATCAATTTATAAAATAATTTATTTTTCTATTCTCCCGAAGATATCCATAAATATACAAATACATATAGTACATTTGATTATAAAGCCCAGTTCTCGCAAAAGGCATTTTTTACAATTAGTTAAATAATAAATCAGCGTCAAACCGAAATAAAATATTTTAGAAATAAGTCCATTAGTTACAATAGCAATTCACTAAAGTCCTAATTACAAAGGCTTTATTTTGATTATAAAAACGTTTTACAAAAGTACAAAAGTCAAAGCTAAAATTAATGAGTCAATTTGGCAGTGACTGTTAATTTTACGTATTCGGCACTAGATGCCTAATATTACAATTGATTACCAATTTTCATATTTTTTGAAAACTCTCTGCAAATCTTACCTGTATCATTTTACTCTAAATAAAACGAGATAGCAATATAATTACAGAGCGTCATTTACCAAATATTATCTTTTTTATGAGTATATTTTTTCGTAATCAATTGTGATATTGGCTGGCAGCATTAATTCTAGATTACCCGATCCTTATTAATACCTAATTAAATCTAAAGGCAGTGAAAAGCTAAACGGCTTGGTTATCGCGAATTAAAACATCCCCAGTTTTACAAGTCAAGTTTGTTAGTAAGGTTTTTCATTAATTAATTAATTTTAAACACAGCAATACCATTTTCCAACACTAAAAGCTTCAATTAACATTTTTACAAAAAATAATGAAACAAATCATATTTCTGTATTTTCGCTTTAATTTACGTTAACAGTCGAAGTCGAAGTCGAAGTCGAAGCTGTGCTCGAAACATTTTTATAAAATTAATTGCTTGTATAATTTCCTTTTTTTGCTTACATATTTCAACTTACTAATATTACCTGACTCGGAACCCAAATCTTTGTTACATTCTTTAGGCGAATGTGGAACATAGATTGTTTTAAATAAATAAATAAAAGCTGAAGAATGTAGCAGCGAGTACAAGCACGTGCAAATGGCACATGTTAGGCTTAAGATTACGGAGAGTCTTACAACTAAATTCGTCGGGATTATTATTAAATAATAAGTTGTCATATTCAGTACGACAAGTGATTTCTTCTGACATTCGTCTTTCGAAACAAGTTTTTTTAGCAATTCGAATTAAATTAATAAATTATTGCTTTTATTCGAAATAAGAAGTTTCAGTATAAAACAGTGTCTTTTTCATCTTTAAGTAATATAGTAAAAGAAGGAAAAGCTACCAAAGTTCAACCCTATAATTGCTAAGCGTAATAAACTGAAGAGATTATTTTGCTGTTTAGTATTACCTCAACACAGCTGACACAGGCTAATGTAGTTTAAACCTAATCATACATTTGTTTTACAAATCATTTAGGTTTCCTACATTTAAAAGTCGTTTGTGTTCATAAAATAAAGTATTATGAAATACGTAGAGAGTTGCAGAGATAATCATTAAACATTTAAATAATAAAACTAAAGTAGTGCTAACATCACATTGTTTGCCTAAGTCTAGATCAGACGTTTAGGTTGCAAACCTAACAGATGTCTTGCTCAATTTGTCAAAAAATTACATTTAGGTAGGTATATTACAAAAGTCCTTAAGTTTTTGATTCGTAGACATTGATTGAAAACGTTCAATACCTCTGCTTAGGAACTTTTAAGGGATCAAGTTCTAAAGAAACATATCGTGGGTAACTGACGCTTGAAATACTTGTTTAGTGCTTGATTTTGATTAATTTTGAATGTTCACAAATTGAACGATCATTATTAAATCGTTTGTTCATTTATTAAAAAACGATTGATTGAATTAATGACGATTACCAACTCCCGTTTCCTTCTCGAATACGACAGTACATTACAAGTATGACAGAAAGTTACTAGATATGTTTGCATCCCTAAAATAAAGAGGACTTCATCGAACAATTAACTACATTTCCGAATCAACGCTACGAATTATCTATACTTTACAACCGACTATTTACATTTGAGCACTTGCAACACATAGTGCGTACTATGACACTTTCGTAAAAGTTTTGAGTCCAACGCGTTGGAGTCCTGTACAGTTGGTAGCGGTTATCCTGAACCGCCGCCTGAACCGTTCACGTAGACGTCGGTTGCGGCTCGCTGACCGGCCCGGATGACACTCTGGACGGTTTGGGCAGCACCCTGGAATTAGATGGAAAAAAATAAATATGCAACCGTAACTTTCATAAAAAAATCAGAACTGATAAGAAAACGCATGAAACAGGGAAGACACTCTCTTAAGTTTTTTGTCTACTTGGGTAAATTACATAATTTCACTCTTTACGAAGTTTTCTACTTTCTTTACGAGTTCCAATTGAATTAATCTTAGGGTAATAAACAGTGCTAAAAAAGTAAAATTTTAGAGATTCAAAGTCAAAGGTAAAGGTAGTTAAATTAGTCATCACATTAATCAATAATTAATTAATAATGATACGTTCGTTGATGATAATTAATATTTGAAAGAAATGTAACATTAAAAATGGAATTACGTGTAAAATATGCGTTACAGTTATAAGTTATAATGCGATTCAGTTAGTTTTAACTTACACAATTTTCTGCGAAAAATTTTCACTGAAAACATATTTTAGCAACATTTTTTTTATAATTTCATAAACATAGTGTTGAACATTATAACCTTATATATACGACAATAGATTTCTGTACAACTATCTATTACTGTACGACAATCAATAACATATAAGTATTTTACGAAAATTACCTGTATCGCAGCTCCTAAGAACTGTGAAAAGGCTCTCGTGACATTAATGGCTGCTGACACGAGCTGTCCTCGACCTGGAGCCTGCTCTGACGTCACAGCTCTCGGTGGCTCCAGGGGTATCTAGGTGTTAAGTCAATGGCTGTTAGATATTAGGTATGGAGGTCAAATGGTATGCGAATGGTAATGCCGAGGCAGTGAGCTGTGCTGGTGTTTAGTTGTTTGTATAAAGATTTATACCCGATAAAGGAATTTTGATGAAGATTTCAGTACCTTCTTTACTGATATTTGAACGATTTTTTATATAATAAAATATTTAATAGTCGTTTCGGCCTGAAAGTGGCCAACAAAGACAATGAAAATGTATTCTAAGTTCAGAAGATTTATGAAATAATCTTTATACAAACATCAGTGATTAAAAACTGAAAAGTGCATCAAAATGTGGAAGTGCCAGTGAGTATAAAAGTGAAATGTAAGAACAACAGTCATAAATAAGAAAAACAGAAACATGCAACCATAAATATAGAACAAAATAATACAAACATATACACAGATTATTTACAGATATATACAAAGATATACAGAGGAGAAAGGAAGAGTATAGGTATGTGAATATTAGTCAAAGTCATGCAGAAATAAGTTTATAAGTACTAAGTCAATGTAACATTGTACAAAATTATTTTACAGGGCCAAAAATAACATTTGTTCATAAAATTATTTTCAATAGGTATTTACAAAAGGTTTCAGTTAGAAATTATTAAATTCATCAGTATTTTTAATAGCCAAGCATCCAGCAGAATTATTGAATTTAGAATAATTATTTTTTTGTTATTTTTAAGCCGATTTTTCATTTACTTACCAAACAATGTTACACTTCACAATCACTTTAGTTATAAGTAACACTTTTTCTTGGCAATATAATATTAATAATTAACTACACATTCAACAATTAATGTTAATTAACAGGGTATATTAATAACACTACGAAGGTATTATCTACAAAGGTTTGAATACCTGAATTGTAGGAGACAGGTAAATGTTAGCAATTCCCTTTGTCATTTGTATGAGATTCAAAGGATAGGTAAGTAACTGAACTAGACTTTGACAATTATCAAAATTCTGTAGGTAGTTAAATTTAGGAGAAAACTTGTATAATATCCGAAGTGATTCGCCTTGTAAAGTCTAGTCAATTTCTCTATGTTCTGTTATATACAACTGGTACACATGGGGTGAACTGTGGATGGGTAAATTACGATTAATATTAAACACTAAATACAACACACAAACATCAATTAAAAAACATTTTATTACACAAAAAAACGCGCTGCGTAACGGCACAATGTTTATGTACAAGCCAATGAAGCCAATATTTAATAAATAATTTAACTAAAAACACAAAAATTACAAAAAGAAATCTAAGAAAAATATTACAATTATCTTAATTCATGTCTCACTATGTACATCCCACCAAACTCCCTTATTATACAAAATTCTATACAAAACCAGACTTAGATTAAATAGGAACAAGTTATTAATAAAATACCGAAATATTTAAACATTAAATTTCGTTGAGTAAATCTGCATATTTAATCTAAAGTCTGTAACCAACACCTCATCCCCAATCACATAGTTTAAGTAATAACGATGCAAAACCCACTCTATTCGCTGGTCTGTCATCAGCATTGCCTACGAAGGGCCCAGAGCCAAACCAGTTGACTCTATTGCTCGTCGTGGCTGAGGATACTGATGGGGCGGGCCTGGCCGAGGGCGCAGGCTCGGGCCTCCTGTTAGGCCTGGGGGCTCCTCCTGATCCAGGAGCAGTTTCTCTCCACTGTTGCCAGAGCCAGGCCAATCCGTCCAGAATTGGCCTCCGAGGCGCTGGCGGCGGTGGCGGCGGCGTCGTCGTCCGCCTTGCCTTCGGCGTCACTACCACTTGGTTGAGTAAAGCCTACGAGGTTACAGTTAATTCTAGAGTTCCTAATGAATTATACATACATACCGAAATAAATGATATGAAAGATTATGAAGAGACAGATGAGAGATATCGAAATAATGGTGCAGTAAGCGAAGTGAAGTTACGGGTTGATTGCATCAGTGAAAAGTTAAAGATATTAAAATGTACTAGTAAAATGGGTTTTAGAAGAAATCAGTTTTCTTCTGGTATATTAAGAGGAGTAAGAAAAGGTAGACTAACAGCGAGTCGGAGTTGCTCGTCCAAAGAACTTGCCGTGGTGGGACCGAAGCCCTGCTCCTTCAGCAAGGCTGCTAGCAATGCGTCGTTGCTCTTGCCGTACTCGGTGCTCAGAGATATCGGGGCTCGCGTCGCCTCGGACACCATGCCGGTCGGTTGTGTCTGCTGGATCAGTTTCTTTAAGGCCTCGTCTGAAGATTGTCCTGGAACATTTTGAACAATAACATCAGTTGAAGGTAACTACTTTCATTATTATTTTTAGTGTATTATTTATATCACTAAAGTTATTCTAAATTCGTACCTGTGATAGTGAGTTTACTCTTTTGTGTCGTTGTCTCCTGTGCGCCCTGCAATTTGATCAAAGTTTGTAACAACTTCTCATCATCCTGATCATTTTTAAGTTTGTCCTTAACAGCTATTTTTGCGCCATAAGGCAAAGCTGTAGTCGGCAAATCATTTTTTACTCCCTTAACGTTAACGTCAAGAAGTGGTTTCGGCGTTAGCGGATCGAAAGGTTCATTCAACGGCGATGGCGAAGCTAGTAGATTTGATAGCAGATTCAATTCATCATGGACACCTTTTGGTAGATTGGGACTCACATTTAGGTTAGGTAGTGTAGGTAGGTTAAGTTTGGATGGATCTTGTCCTGTGGCTTTAAGTAGTGCTTGAAGCAGCTTAGTGTCCTCTTGGAATTGTCTGATATCATCTTCAATAGATGGACCGTTAGCAACTGTTGTTAGCCTTTGTGTTGTTGTCGGTCTTTGTGTTGTTGTTGGGCGTGGTGTAGTAGTAGTTGTTGTTGTTGTAGTGGTAGTAGTTGTAGTTGGTCTGGTAGTTGTGACTACTGGTCTATTAGTCGAAGGTATCAATTCATTTCCGCTGCTAGCTATAGCTATATTTTTCCCTGTACGAACAGTTTCAGTGGTGCCAGTTTGAATCTCATTGAGGCTCTTTTCGACAGCGAGGGCTATGATACGGTTGGCGAGAGCTGCCTCAGGATCTTCGTTGTTAGGGTTTGTTTTCAGCACAGTTTTCTGGAACCATAAATTGTATAATATGAACATTTTTTTATGTAAGGAAAGGTAATTCCCACAGGAAAATATTGACATCTTATTTTTCTTGGCTTATGTTTTAATTTTGTGTTAGACAAATTATTACAAAACACGTACTTGTTTTTTGCCAAGAATATTTTTAGGCGCTATTTAAGTGATAAGAAAAGATTTCAGGTTTAATACATAACCAAGTTCACAGTAATAAAATTAATATACCTGCAAAAAAATATTTTAACCATTTAAAAAATTAAACTTACCAAGTTTTTCAAGAAAGCCAGGTCCTCTTCAACGGAGAATGTCGAAGAACTGGGCATTTCAGTAGTTGAGGTGAAGCCAGTGAATGGAGCACGACGACCATTAAGAGTTGTTGCCGCACTCCTAAATGTTGTTGGAGCGCTCCTAATCGTAGTTGT
Source organism: Heliothis virescens (assembly GCA_002382865.2). Lineage (NCBI taxonomy): Eukaryota > Metazoa > Arthropoda > Insecta > Lepidoptera > Noctuidae > Heliothis > Heliothis virescens. Next base: position 13,964,338 of record NWSH02000050.1, read on the forward strand.
TGCCCTTCCGCGGTTGAAAGGTGTGAAAGTCGTTGAAATCCCAACATCAGGCTGTAACGTAGTGGTAATAGTTCTAGGTGCAAAAGTATTAAACAATGGCCCGTTAGTAGTTGTAAATACGGGCCTAACATTCAACGGCGTTGTAGGGTTTGACCCTATTGATGTTGTTTGAGGATTTGATGCTATCCTCACGTTCGAAGTAATACCAGAAATTATTGGAATATTTAAATTACTTGGATTTTGACCAGTCGCCTGTAACAGAGCCTGTAAAAGTTTCGTATCCTCTTGGATCTGCCTGAGATCATCTTCAATTTTTTGTGTTGTTGGGAAAAAGGTTGTTGTTGGTCTAGCTGTTGTTGTTGGCCTAGTGGTTGTTGTTGGTCTACTAGTTGTTGTTGGCGTGGTGGTAGTTGGTCTAGCTGTAGTTGTTGGTATAGTAGTTGTTTGTGTTGTGGTAGGAACTCTAATAGTTGTTAGACTATCTAATGAGGGTATATTTAGGGAAGCAGGGTTTTGTCCCGTTGCTTGTAAAAGCGCCTGTAATAATTTAGTATCCTCTTCGAGTTGTTTTATGTCATCATCTATTGATCGCCCTGTTGTAGTTGCCTGTTGTCTATTATCAACTCTTATGTTTCCACCAATATTTGGGATGGATAGTGTAGTTGGATTGTTTTGATTTGTAAATAACGCTTGCAGCAGCTTTAGTGGATCATTTGCTTGAGTTGTAGTTGGTGCTCTAGTAGTTGTCGGTGCTCTCGTTGTTGTTGGTGGCCTAGTTGTTGTTGGTAATGTGGTTGTTGTTGGCCTCAGTGTGGTTGTTATATCTCCCAACAACAGTGAGTTAGTACTCAAATTTAAATTCTTTGGATTGCGGCCCGTCGCTTGCAATAATGTTTGGAGTAACTGCACATCTTCTCTGTATCTTTTTAATTCTTCTTCGATACTAAGAGTGGTTGTTTGAACAATAGTTGTTGAAGCCTGCGCTGTTGTTGGAGGTTGTGTCGTTGTTGTTGTAGCTGCTGTCGTAGTTGTTGGGGCCGCAGTTGTAGTTGTAGTTGGCTCTGTCGTTTTTGTTGTTGTTGGCGCTGGTGTTGTTGTTGTCGTAGTAGTTGTAGTTGTCGTAGCCTCTGTTGTCGTTGTAGTAGTCGTAGGCGGTAGTGTAGTCGGCTGACTTGTAGTAGCCGGCATAGTTACGGGCGCATTCGTAAATGCAGATGATACAACGGTTGTTTCGGGAACAACACTGGTTGTTCCTTGAGTGGTTGTTGTTGCATCATTTATTGTTGTTTCCTGTGTTTGTAACTGCGTTGTCTGCGTACTAATTTCAGTCATAGTCAATGTTGACATTGTCTGTACCTCAGCGTTTGTTGACGGTGGCGTTTTTGTCGAAGCCAGTTTTAATACGTTTGAATCTTGCGTTTTAACTGTAACCTCGTCTATCGGTATGAATTTAAATACGGCATTTCCATCACCTTCCCCTGGCTTTTCCGTTCGTATTTGTTTCGTCTGTAATTGTTTTTATTCATGTTAAAATTTTGCCATCACTTTATACTCAAAAAGTTGCGACAGCAGTTTTTGTTTCATTGCGAACTAACTAATCGTGTGAACCACCACCACTTACCTTTTTGAATAAAAATAAATCAACACACTACTTTATTATACCAATTCCAAGTGTTATGTTTGCATATGAAGATTTGTGATAAATTATAGTGAATATTAGTGACCGTTTGTTATTAAAAGAGTCATATATAAATAAGGAAACGTCTATATAAATAATATAATTATACCTCCGGATCAATATCCAGTGTTAATATTCTTGGTTCGCGAGTAGAGCTCGTCATTTCTGATATGACCATCTCCTGTTTAGCGGCCGAAGATATACTATTAAGCAGAATCTCATCAATAGAAGGTAGCATTGTAGTTGTGCGTAAACTCAATACATGCGAGGCAGTGCTTTTTTCTGGCATGATTGTGGTAGTTATACCGTAACTGCTTTTAATATTAAGTGCCGATGAAGTAATCTGCAATTACGAAATAAAATGTTACCGCTTGGCGATGTTATTAGAAGCTGTTATCGTGCACCAGGCATGCAGCGCTTACGAAGAGTCCCGAAGTCCGTTCCGCATGCACCAACTGCTCCAGACATGGCGGCTGCTAGTGAAACAAAGCACCAAGCGGAGCGTTCAAGCTAAATAACATAAAGTCAATACCATCGATTGTTGGTTATTTACAGTGTCGTTGGTTAAACTTTCCGTTCCGTTATTTGATGTGTCTGTGGATGTCACAGTATTAGTGGAATCTCGGATGGGGTTAGGCTGCGGTCTGACAATGGCCGGATTGTTATGGATGGGGCTGTATGGATTTCTTAGACTCCATGGACTGATTGGTAGTATGTCAATTTTTTGCATGACTCGTGGCACTCTAGTCCCGTTCGGGAATTTACGAATTACTGTGTTATTGGGTAGTACACCGTAAACGATATATGGGCTCGCCTCTGTTAATGTTTCCAATATGTCCTCGTTAGGGTTTTTACGTACCACTGTATTGTTTGGTAATATTCCAAATATAACGTAATCTTTTTTCGGAATAGAAGGTGTTCCGGCGCTCAAATTACTAACTGTTGTTTGTGTAGTGTTGCTGTCGGAAGCGTCGGCAGTTGTTGTGGTGTCTATGTCAACTGTAGTTGTCGTTTCAACATTCAGCTGTGTCGTTGTCTCGGTGTTAACTGCTGCTGTTGTAGTTTCCATTGTATCTGTACTAGCCATTGTTGTGGTTACAATAGCTTCTTGAAGTCGATTTAATATATCGAAAGGCTGACCATCCGTAGTAGGTGTAGGTGTGGTACTTGTAATATCATTGACTGTGTCACTAACTTCTGTTGTAACTGTTTCAGGAGATGACGTAGTGGTGACAGAAGACGAACCCGTTGTGCCACTGGCTGCATCGGCGGAACCCAAACGTGAAGGTATTGTTACAGTCTCAGTAGTTGATGGGAAATCACTTGTTGCTACGGTTTCTGGTAGCGTTGCCATTGTTGTGAGACTCGGTATAGGATTACTACTCGTAGTAGTTTCAAGCACATTGGTGGAAAGAGGATTGACGACAAAGGATGGGGTAGTCATAGGAGAAGTCGGTTCAATATCACGAGCTGTCACAGTTTCAGTCGATGTGATCATTGTATTCATAATATTAGTTAAACGTTCAGACAAATTGATGTTACCAGATGGGCTCACAAAGTCAGTCAATGGCGGTGCTGTTGATAACTCGTCATTATGCAGTCGTATTAAGTCTTCAATCATCTTCAAAACTCTAGCCTTCTTTGATAGTACCCATAATTGTAATTTAGACATTTGACTGGGATCCTGTATGTCATCAATATCACGCATTGGAGATACTGAAGAGGATACCAAGGACAAGGATTTTAAAACAGGTGTAGTTGAGGTTTTAACAAGATTATCGGAATCTTCAGGAGTAAAATCTCCACTTTGGAAGTTTGTGAGAAAGGGTAAAGGAACAATTTTGTTAGTAGAGTCACTTATTTTGTCACTAATATCTACGTTTACGGAGTCTGTTTCTAAGGAGACAGATGACGTAGCGGTTGCTGGAGTCAGTGTAACATTAGGTGTAGCTGCAGAACTAGGTCGTTCAGAACTAGCACTTGTACTTGGAATCGTAGTAGCTGTAGTCGCCTGGCTACTAGAAACAGACCTTGTGCTCTCTACAATACCCGGTGTAACAGGACTATTTACATTAGCGGGGGTTTGTGTGACACTAATGGGTACATTTCTATTATCTACAGTGATATTTACATTACCACCAGTACCTACACTTTGGAGGGCATTACTGGATTCTATACCGTCTATATCAATGTTTTCAGTATCCTTAATATCCTCCAAACTGTAAGGTGTTGTGATCGGGATGGAATCAGCATTGTCAAGTACAGTCGCAAGTCCATCTAAAGCTCTAGGGATTAAACTTTTTAATACTTTTGCCATATCTAAACTCTTTAGTTTCGATCTACTATTCTCATCCATATTTTCTATAATATTTATAATGTTATTTGACAACATGCTAGTTAGTTCAGAAGAAACTAAATTGTTATTGGACAACAAAAGATCAGACACAGTGTTATATACCATTTTCGGGCTGTCAGTCGATCCCTGAGTTGGTGTAGATGCAGTCGTGGGTTTGTCTTTTGGTGGTTCTGTATCAGAGTATAAAACTCTTATAGCAAATGGTTTCCTTGCGGAAATGGGAGTAGTGGGAATGGGAATGGGAGGTTTTGGTGTATTCACAGGAGTTATATTTCCGTCTTCTGTGTTTAGTGACTGTGTAACAGTTCCCTCGACCAAAATACTGTTAATCACATTTGGTGTGGCTTGAACAGTGGGCTGTACAGATTTAGTAGTAGTGCTTACATCGGCGTTGGTTGACATAAACGTATCCTGACTTGCTAAGTCTGGGACACTATTTACATTATTGTTGCTACTCACGCCGTTGAGTACTTGTTTAACGTCAGTATTAATGTTTTGTATTTTCGTTACTTCGGTAGTTGTCGAGATTCGTGGTCTGGGAGTGGACGTGAGTATTTCAGCTAAAGCATCAAATATAGATACTGTAACTGACGGCGAGTGATGTGATGCCTCAACGTTCATCACGTGTGATGGCTTCACCAGACTCTCGGACAGCCGCAAGTCTGCCGAGGACAATGTCCTTCGTGTTTGAGTAAAGGAAATAGCGTTCAGGTCTGGCCCTAATTGTATCTCTTCTCCCTCTACCTGAAATAAGAAGTAATCTCACCCATATAAACAGAAAAATAGATGATTTTCGTCTAAAACTTTAAGATTGAAAAGAAATTGTTGCATGGAATGGAAATCCCGAGTAGGAACTCGTGCAAAGACCAAAGCCTCTTTATGTATTTTGGAATTAAGATAATAGTTAGATGTTTTCAAGTTAGTGTGAAGTGAAAGTTAGTCATAGATGACTTTATGTATTAAAACAAGATGTAACATGTATACAATATTTAATGTCTTATATTAATAGTATGTTAGTGAATGCTATTCTACATGTACATACATTAGTTTGTTAAGTTTTTGCGTCAAGTTAAATGCTTTCATAACTCGTGCAATATAAAAAAGAAACCTTAACGCATAAACTTGAGATGTAAGTAAAATTTTGCTTTAAAGAGATACTCTCGAAAGGGAAACAAAACTATCTCTACATAATTGACTTAAAACACAAAAAAATATAAATGCACTTAAATCTATATCTCTTTAAAACTAAATCAAATCCATATACAACAGGGTGAATGAGATGAATGATCGTGACATTGATGTATGTTAACTATATGATTCCATTAACCAGTTCAATGGATGATTCATGAAAGTATGGCGTGGTGTTGTTCTGTCTTGACATCGACTCGGTAGTGTATATGTCTCCTTCGAACCAATTAGGCTCTTCTACAGACTTTGTCAACAGGTGGTCAGTGACGTAGAATTTCAGCCAAGCCTTTAGCAACAAGAAATTTCTCGTTAATGTTAAAATGACACGTTTCATACCAATGGATGCTTACATTATTGTTAAGTTGATTGCCAATTTCAGTAGAGAACTTCTGATTGTAGAAGGAACACCAAAAAAATATGTCTTGAGAGTTATTGACAACATTTAGCAAAATAATGGTTTAGGTTAGACCAATCAGAAATAACTCTAATTTAATAAAGATGATGATGGTTAAATTATAGAATGCAATGATGAATATTATTTTAGAATCTTAACGCCAATTTTTATAAAGGGGCTTTGATAATTATTGAATTTATCGAATTTGTTTTGATGTTAGTGGGGAAGTAATTTTGAAAAACAATATTTTATTGGTATGTTAGTTTTGTATCATGTTACTTACAGTTGATGGTGTAATAGTAGGTACAGTGGGTTTGTAAAATGGTTTATCAAGATACGAAGCTCTGTATTTAGAACTGAACCTACTCTTAGACTTATCTGGTTCAGGCGTTATCTGTAAAGTTGGTTAATAATAATGAAAATAATCAGAAATATCTTTGAGGTTTTCAGAAGTGAAGGAAAGTTTGTGCTAAGTACTTACCCCATTAGTTGAGGGCTCAGTTGTCTTAGAGAAGGATTCGCTGAATTTTCTTAAACTCCTTTCGCGGGGCTTAGGAGTGGTTCCAGCAACATCAGATGCATCTTTAGATTTACTGCGACCGCGTCCGTACTTTCTGGTTTGTAGGTTTCTTACTGGAGGGACTACAGTTGAGGAACCTTTTTCTTTTTCAATGTCATTAGTTGCATTCTGATCTTTGTAATTTGCATGGAACTTGTATTTATCACTATCAAGTCTCGGTGAAATTGTTGGAGAAACGTTGATGATAGGCATATTTTCAGATTCATCGGCCATGTTTGTAACTTCATTACTTGTGTTATTTTCTAACGATTCCTTACTAGTGACTGATATTAAAAACATTTGATTGTCATTATTTTCTGGTTGTGTATCTATCCTTACAGCTTCTACATCTTCAGAGTTGTTTAGTAAAGCAAATACAAGAGGTGTATCAACTGTTTCTTCTACCTTCTTTGTAATAGTTTCAGTCACCTCTTTAGGAATTTCAGTTGTAGATGTTACATTGTTTTTGTTTCTCAATCTTGAATAATAAGAAGTACGTGGCAGTACCGTTTTTTGAGGAATATTGGCAGAATCGCTTTTAGCACTTGCGGTGGATGAAGTCTCGACACTACTGGTAGATTTTCCTTTGAATTTTCTAGTATATACCGGAGGACGCACAAAAGACTTTTTTATTCCGTTACTAGGTTCAACCGGTTTACTTTTTTCAGCTTCAGTTTTAGAGGACTCGGGAACGGGTGGTTTAAATTTTCTGTTGTACTTAAAAATCGGTTTCTCAGAACTGGGTCCTGAACTAGCTGGTCCGGAGCTAGCTGTTGATGATGGACTGAACGTAGATTTCCTAGACCTAGCACTGTAAGTTCCTCGCGGCTTGTACTCTGCATTCCGAGGCTTCGGCACCTCTGGTGCTACAGTTGTTTCTGCTGTTTTACTTTCTTCTTTATTTTCGTTTTTTGACTCAGCTTCAACTGCTGCTTGTTTATTGCGAAACTGAAAAATATAGAGTTAGTTGTTATATAATTTACTTAACCGGTGCACACAAATTCGTGACACATGTTTCATTAGCATAATAAAATGAATGTGTTTTGGAACAAAGTCGTGTTTGTGATGTCGCTGTAAAATACAAAGTTGATAAATTAAATTAAAGGTAAAGCCAATGGTATGACCCCTTTTTCATGTTCTAAATTATTTTCTTTACCCTTGAGTATTTGTTTGTGCCAGGCCCAGTTTGTGTTGACTGTGATGATGCTGAGTAAGTTTTGTAAACCTTTTGTGATGCTTTCTGTGTCAAACTCTCGCCGGTTGGAGAGCTCGCCTGTGTCTGAAAATTATTACCCAATTCATTTAAAATCTGCCGCACGCGACTTCGTTTTGAGTTTAATTGGTCATAAATAGGAATGAGACGTTAAAGTGCGTTAAATGAAAATATTGTTTTAGTCATGCGAACATGATTTACGTGGACGATTCTGAGTCAGATTTTTCTTTACTCAAATAAAAAGATACTCACCGATGCATTCTTGGCTTGAATTAAGGCCTTAAAACTCGCTGGATAGTTATCGTCTTCGCCTATTTCATCTGAGACTTGCATTTTAGGCAAAGTAACAGTTGGTCTGAAATTAACCTTTCCTCGTCCTAGTGGGCGTCTTACGACCTTTGTCACTTTCAATGTTGTAGTTTTCGCTTTGTTTGGTTCTGTGCTATGTTGAACAATGGTTTCGACGACGGTTGGAGCGGCAGTTTGAATTTCTGCTTGACTAGTAATACTCTCTTTGTTCTGACTAGACTTAATGACTTCGTTAGCTGTAACGAGTCCTTCACCTGTTAAATTCGTATCCGTTTCGGCAGGTCGAGTTTTGTATCTCAGTTTTCTTGAAGCTCTCAAGTCAGCTGTTTGAGCCGTTCTTGCAGTCGTAGGTGCTTTTTCAGCTATGTTTAAAGTATTGGTCGTCCCTGATACGGCAAGATCCAAAGACCTGGCATTAGCGCGTGTATTGCCACGCCCACGCGGTCTCTTTGAAGCAACACTCTCAGTTGTTTGAACTACAGAGGTTCTGCGTCTGAACTGTGTTGTAGCCGTGTCTTCTTTAGGAATCTTCGTTATATCATCTAGATTTGAATTTATTACTTCGAGTTTGCTTTCATCGATAGTTGGAGAAGTCAAGTCTACAGGTGCTTGAGTTGAGGGAGTAGTTGAAGTAGGTCGTCTACTGCCACCTCTAGACCTGGTTCGAGAGACAGATTCCCTTGTTAGTGAAGCATCCTTGTTAGTAGATTCAGTGGGAGCTGGTTGGCCGCGCGTTCGAGTTCTTCTCGAATCGAATCGTTCGTTCTTTGCACTAGGAGTTTGAGGTTGTTCAGGAGTTGGAACACTCTCCGGCCTGGTTCTCGTTCTTGTTCGGACAGCATCTCTTGGAGGAGATTCTTCTCGTCTCCTACTGGTACTGCTCCTAGGCCTGAATGTAGGCTGCACGGTGTCCGATTGACCAGAACCGGCCACACTATTGCCATCTGGAGCTGATGGTGTTGGCAACCTTCTACTCCTCGACGCACCTTCCACCTGGAAACAAAGAACATTTAATTATCATCATGTAGATAAGTGCTAGTGACTTTAACCTAAACATTAAGAAACAAAACAATTCATGATCTATCGCCAATATGGACAGAGAAAATGAATAAATCTCAGCAGCTAAGAATTTCCACTGGCTCAAACAAATAAAGATAACAAGAGAAAGTCCTATCAATTACGCACGTAACGCTTAATGAGTAGCGCTGAAATGGAAAGTGCCATCTGCAACAATGCATTATGAAATCTTTAATCTATGAACACAAAGAAAGTGCGTTTGAACAATACAGGACAGTTGGTGGCCGGTCATTGGAACGAATAATTCTGTTTGTGTGACATAACTAGATCTAGTTTGTAAAAAATCTTTATTTACATATATTTACAACCACCTTATTCTATTACAAAAAAAAACTTAACCTAAGAACTATTAAAAAAGCGCATCAAAAAATTGATCCTCATCGCTGTCAACCGGTAGTGTACCCAATAGGCTGGCCGCATTGCCACGTTGAATGGCAATGCTTAGTCGCTGGGCGAAGTAAAAGCCAGCCTTTGGGTCACGAGAAGTGTCAACAAGGCGTTTGGAAATATCCTTAACAAGCAAAAGGGCGCTCGGACCCCACGGCCCGAGAGTTTCGACCCCAAACGGCTCAAATATATAATTNGGCAATGCTTAGTCGCTGGGCGAAGTAAAGGCCAGCCTTTGGGTCACGAGAAGTGTCAACAAGGCGTTTGGAAATATCCTTAACAAGCAAAAGGGCGCTCGGACCCCACGGCCCGAGAGTTTCGACCCCAAACGGCTCAAATATATAATTGCCGATAAGGCTACTATATTTCCGCCGCTTGAGGTTCTCTGCTTGTGCAAATTATGTGTAGGAAATAAGGTAAAGAAAAATACTTGATCTTTCTTGCTGCTCTGGTTTATT
>NWSH02000050.1:13974056-13986319 GCA_002382865.2 Heliothis virescens
CTGCATCCGGTTAGACTGGAAGCCGACCCCAAAATAGTTGGGAAAAGGCTAAGCAGATGATGAGAAGTACTCTTAGCTTTCTGCTACGCGGACGGCGTTGTTATTGTTATTGGTTTAGAAGTACGCGTAGCTTTCTGCGACGCGGACGGCGTTGTTATTGTTATTGGTTTAGAAGTACGCGTAGCTTTCTGCGACGCGGACGGCGCGGCGTTGTTATTATTATTGGTTTAGAAAAAGAGACACACACAGAGACACGTTTGTAAAAGAGTACAGAAGGAAATTGCTCTATTTTTCTGTGTAATATCTGGAGAAATATTATAAAATACGATGAAATTAATGAAAGTTTACACCTTCCTAGCGGCTGGCCTGCCCTTGCTAATTTTCACTTGGCAATGGCCTATATGAAGGTAATATGAGGGTTATTAGACCCAGACAATTTCGTGCACATTTTAGTTTAAGCGTTTGATAAGTCAACACCAACCTAGCGTATAGTATAAGGTCTAAAAGCCTACTCTGGCCTTCAATTAAGCTCAATACACACGGTCATCTATTGTTATTTTCTTACAAGCTTGCACCGTGCACATGCATGTTCATGAATTTCATACATAATTTATTAACAATAGCGAAACTGTTTAGTGTTTACTCGCGTGTTCAAACTAAGTAAGAAAATTCTTGGTTTTTCATGACATTGTTACTTCAAAATAGTCTTTATATTAAACCAATATCCTGTGAGATAAAAATGTAATAAAGTATATATAGCTACTTATTAGAATGAAAACTATCCATGTTTATGTGAATATCAAAATCTTTATCTACATCAAACAGTCAAACAGAGTTAAGGACATGGAGAGTATAAATACTCTAAAGCGTAAAAAAAGAAGAAGAAAGAAAATACATCTATTGACACAAGCACACGAAACATTAATTAATAATAAAAACATTTAGATTTTAGAGCCCTCCTTTATAAACGTGTATACACAAATAACATTTCACAAATGTGTGAATTCAATAGGACTGCGATGTAGCCCTACATAAAATCACACACACTGCAGTTGACATACAAAATAATCTGTATGCAACACATTAGCACGTAAAAGCAGCGTTGCTTGCAACTTCAAACAATCATTTGAGAGAAAATGGATAGCCGTCATTATGTCTACGCAGGTTTCTCTTAAACTGTCGAGATAGTGCCAAGAGCTTGTATTAAACACGAGGCTTAAATCTGATAATCACTGGTCGAGAAAATTATTATGAAGACGTTGCACTGATGCACTTTGTAAGCGTCATAAAACGACACAACTAAAGATTGAATTTTGGTATTAACTCCATATAAATTGTGTAAGTTTTCAATCACTGATCGCAAAACAGTGGATAGATTGGATTTAGAAATCTAATTATAGGTTAGGTTTAAAGCAAGTTGTATGGATCTTGTTTTTTTTAAACGACTTCATGAAATGGAGGAGGTTCTCAATTCGGATGATTGTTTTTTTTTTACATATTTATATTTTATGTGTGCGTTCAAACATTCTTATATGCACAAAGCTAAACTTATCACGTGTCTTTCACAAAGACACAAATGTAACTCTGATAAAAGTACCTACCTATGTTAAATAAATCCTCAGTTTTTTAGGTTTTATGAGTTTTGAGAAAGTATAGTCATTCAAACACTTATAACATTCAATGAAAGCACATTTAATTCATACTCTTAAGGCAATTTGTTTGTGGTATAGGTCACTAAGCAAAGTTCACGTGATCGTTTAGCAAGTAATGTCATACAAAGTAGACCAGATCAGATTATACCTGAGATAAGAGTTAGCTGTCTATTATCAGTGCTACGTATAGGTTTGACATTTTCCTTATACAGGCTGAATATTTTATAGATTTTAGTATTTATCTAGATCGTTTTGCTCAAGTGATCTAGCCGTTTACATAACTGATATCTTTTTCGGGGATTTGAAGATTGGAATCATCAACACGCTGGATTTTTTATTCAATATATTTTTCAATACAATATTATATTATCATTCGGAGCAAGTTTGATTAATTCAATACTTATATACAAATATACAATTATATAATTATATGTATTACCTAAAGAAAAATCATTTTTGTTTGTAAAGGCTCCGAAAGTACTGAACCAATTTGTAAAATTATTTCACTGATGGAAAACTAAACTATTCAAGAATCACATAGGCTATCGGCAGGTACCCTCGGTAGGTATCAGAGGTTTCCTCGAGTTGCGAACGAAACCGCGAGGAAATCGTTAATAATATGTAAAATACCATTTTAATTTATTGTCAATATCAGTTTGGGTTAAAAAGCTTTTCACGAAAACCTTACACCCTGTATTGCAAGTGAGAGGTGGTACTAATATGGCCCTATCCGTGTGACCCTATTCGGACCATATCAACACACGTGCGTACCAAATCGACTACTTTATTTAATACTGCCTACGAACTTAATGTTACCATTAATTTTATACCAGTGTTATATCGCTGCGAGGTATAATTATACGTGCTTATGTTAATTATTTGTCTGTTTATGACTTGTCTTGGAAGGTCGATGCCCTTTTGATAAGCTCTCTAATAAGTGTACCTAGTTACAGAAGTTTAGTGGACATTAATAAAATATTTGGAGTACCAGACGTTATGATCTTGACTATTAGAAACATTTGTCTACAAACGATAGCACATCATGTTACCACAATAATTGGTCAAATTTCTGTAATAGATTTTCAACCTTATCACAATAGTGGAAGGTTAATGTTCAATTGGGATACGTTTTCATTTCATTCAAGAAACGAATGTCATGTTGGTATTTTTTTTATTTAAACACAAAATATATTCATAGTAATGATAATTGTATAAGCAAACCTTCTACATCACTACAAAACTAAAAAAGTTTTCGTCACACACAATTAAACACAGTTGACATTTTCATTACTAAAAAAAAAACAAAAAATAGATATGCGTGAAAGTAATTAAATATCTAATTTTGCTCAACATGGCGAGTTTTTGCGCTAACAAAATGACTCAATGTGGTTTTATTTTCACTATAATATTTCTATAGATGGCCTTGGAGCTTGGCGGGTAATGGTCACGACGAAATCGCAGACAAAACGTCGATATCGATACGAAATTTCTATAGGACTGTACGCTAAGTTGTTGAGAAAAGTCTTACATAATTTATTAGGACTAAGAATAAGCTAACCTGCTAGCCGGTATTGTCAAATTGAAGCTACATTGTGACCCGTCAATACATATGCCAGTAGATCAACCTACAAAAAAAAAAAAATTTACAATCAAACTAACCTTCCACTATTACGATAAGGTTGAAAATCTATTGAAGAAATTTTACAGACCTATTGGCGTCTGTACACACGTTAACAAACACGTCCACACATAATTTCTGCACGAAATATAATGAAAGCTGCTTTAGAGAGACATAAAATTAAAACTACTTGGGTTATATATAATTCACTCAATCGCAAACAACATTGTCCAAAACGATCATTAACAGAATGTAAATAACGCTTAAACTAAACAAGGTCATTATCTGCAACCTAACTATTGTTATCTGATTATAACTGACCAATAGCTTAACAAGGGCGGCCATTGTCTTTGAAGTTATAGAAACAAGTTAAAGTAAAGCAACTGTTTGAAAGAGCTGTTGATTTAAGTACAGACGACAGCAGGTCAACGTATACGAATGTGTCAAATTTTACCAATCAAATGTTAACCTACCCCCATTGCGATAAGTTTGAAAATCGAATGCCCAAATTTGACATTATTGTGGTTACTTGATGTGCTGTCGTCTGTACCTACAGTAGTTGTAGAAGTTGGTGGTGAATAAACATACCTCTGTCAGACACCTGCTTCCTTCACCTAAAAATCGTTTGTTTTGGTTTGCATCATTTTAGAAACTGTCTTTTTTTTTGTAAAAAGTTTTGACCTTTTTAAATCCGTTCTCCGTTTTCTCATCGCCAAAATTCTTGAATATAGGGATTGGATAGTGATATGTGCAGAGGATAATAAAAGTACCTTAATTGATCGACGATTTAATCTTATGATATCTTGCTTTACTTCTTTTTAATTGTTAATCTTATTTCTATGTAAAAAAAGGGCCAAATATTCCCTTCTTCATATGGATCACTGAATAGACAGTGGTTATTATTTTGACTGTTGTTTAAGTGTTGCATAAGGTATAAATGTTTTGTTCTAATATCTACAAGCTGTTAAATGAGACCAACCAATGAAATGTATTTACGACTGGCGGTAGAGTATCAAGTTACTGACTCACGATTTCAAACTTAATTGAATAACAATTTGAGTGACAATGTTTAATAATGTTGTTTTGTTCGTGTTTACTTGGATTTAAGTATATCTTACTGTTACTATGCATATTTTACTATAATAGATGTCCTAGTAGGTTAAAAATGTTATATATGAGTTTATTTCTTTAATCAGATTTGGAAAATTGATCCAAGGTTAATCTATACTTAATATTATAAAGAGGAAAACTTTGTTTGTTTGGTTGTAATGAAAAGGCTCAAAAACTACTGGACCGATTTTAAAAATTCTTTCACCATTCGAAAGCTACATTATCCACGAGTGACATAGGCTATATTTTATCCGGGTTCGGGCAGTAATTCCCACGGGATGCGAGTGAAACCGCGGGANTTTGTTTGGTTGTAATGAATAGGCTCAAAAACTACTGGACCGATTTTAAAAATTCTTTCACCATTCGAAAGCTACATTATCCACGAGTGACATAGGCTATATTTTATCCGGGTTCGGGCAGTAATTCCCACGGGATGCGAGTGAAACCGCGGGAAAACGGCTAGTAATAGATAATAATATTCATTTATTTGCTCAGAATGTAGGTATTTACAATAAGGTGGTTACAGATATATTGAAGAATCCTTGTACATTCTACCATTTTGGCATGCAAACATTTTAGATGGCCGATTTATAGAAGGAGACTATCCAGATGAGTAGAGTTGTTCCCAAAGATCACGAGTGAAACCACTGGCAAAAGCTAGTCATCTTAATGAGAAGTTTTAATATACATAGCCTAGTTACTGCCTGTCAACACAAAACTCTAGACTTTATTTTTGTACTAGCCGTTTTCCCGCGGTTTCACTCGCATCCCGTGGGAATTACTGCCCGTACCCGGATAAAATATAGCCTATGTCACTCGTGGATAATGTAGCTTTCGAATGGTGAAAGAATTTTTAAAATCGGTCCAGTAGTTTTTGAGCCTATTCATTACAACCAAACAAACAAACAAAGTTTTCCTCTTTTAATATTAGTATAGATGTAAATAAAATAATATAAAACTAAAAAAGTATATGCAGTTTGCTATAATGTTACAGAGTTTACTCGCTATTTGAATGACTATTATATTTTTTCTATTGTTACTAGGCAGTCTTTGGTTACAAAAGATTCATTGAACTGTGACAAGTTATTAAGTATGTGTTAAACATTTTGTAGGCATTACGCTATACTTTATTACTTTTAGTACATTATTGGCCGGCATCTGAGTCCCACTATCGAAAGGTTATCTATTCATTTTAAGGGAAAATGAATGAAATGACGACAAAGGTGCTAAGAAACTAGCTATATATAAATTAATATTTTTAGCACAAAAACTAATATGTAGTACTTAAGTAAATATACCTATATTAATTACCACAAAATAATGAATTTACGTTTACAAAAAAAAACATTTGAAACTATTTCAATAACACATCGAATCTGTGTTATTTTCTTAACACACACATACATACGCATACTAACGCAATCAGACACACACATACGCAGTCAATTATAAGTACATTACAAGTAATAGTATAACCGCCAGAGGCATTCAATTCAGCTCACGTTATTTACTCAGCAATCTGAGATGTGGCTTGTATTAGTTTTATTGCAATATCGGTGACTGGCTTTTATTTTATACGTAACGACATTTCGCGTTTTTACTTACAAACAGTCTCATCAAAAGACTTTCAGCCATTTTAGAGATTAGCCGAAACAAACAGTAAAAAAAAATGGTTTGTGCCTTGCACGCATCCGCACATGCACTTAAAAAAAAGCGATTATTTTAACATTACAAATTATATTGATTTGCGATATATCCCACACAGCCCTCACCCACACGCGTACCCAGTGCGGTGAGAATGGGCAAATACCCCCAGCCTGGGGGAGGCTTTTAGGCTGTAGCAACGACCATATTTACTACAATAATAATCTTATCGTTATCTTAAACAAAAGCCTAAAATTCTATATTAGAAACCAGATATCTACGCACAATTGAACTTCACATAGTCACCTTGTTTACCTTCTACCCCACCACTCGCGCACGCGCCGCCTTTTGTTCTAAGGAGTTTATTAATCTAAAGCAATCAAAGCTTACCATGCTATATTTACTGATATTGTTTGTGATTTTTTTTTAATAAATGAGATTGATGAAGAGAAGACAGAAATGAAGAATTTTTTTAATACTCAGAAGAGTATTAAAAAATCTCTCTCTCTCTGTCTCTCTCTTTCTGTTTTTTGATACTTCTTTCTTGACCAGTCCTAAATCTTGTTATTTTTATACTTATCAGACTGGACAGTTATAAATCTACCAAGACTGTTTACCAAATATACCAGATTTACCAAGTTATAGAGAGTTCTTGAATATTGGAGTGTAATACTTTATGTTCTCTGATAAATCCTTGCCCAGGCTCCAAACCATTATTCATCACAGCTATAAATTTCACATCTCACAATGATAATAATTATACTAGCATCTAAGTATCCACATTTCAACGGAAAATTCAAAAATTCAAACCAAGAAAATGAACTTAGCAACAGCAAAAATCTTAAGTAAAATTCCACTGCCCGAGGTCTAAAAGGACGTTAACCCAAGTATTACGAAACCGTACTAAAGGCATAATAAAGCACAATTCGCGAGCCTAAAGTGCAAGTTGTTCGAACCGGTGTCAAGGCTTGCAAGATTTCGACGAAAGCCGGGAGCTGTTATTAGTCTGTGTCATGTTACTTTCGTTTAGTGGAGGTTAAGTGAAATTTTGTGGTTAGGGACATACATACACAAGAGCAATAAAAGCATTTGGAATATAAGTGATTTACTGGTAGGCAGAGATGAAAATCAAAGTAATATTTTCAGGATAAAGGCTTGTTACTATAGTTTTCCTGTTTTATCTAACCCCCCGCTCCACTGTACTATTTCAAAACATTACCTAGTGCCAATGCTTAAAAAATATTGCCTTATCATTTTTTGCAATAAAGTACC
Source organism: Heliothis virescens (assembly GCA_002382865.2). Classification (NCBI taxonomy): domain Eukaryota; kingdom Metazoa; phylum Arthropoda; class Insecta; order Lepidoptera; family Noctuidae; genus Heliothis; species Heliothis virescens. Next base: position 13,981,353 of record NWSH02000050.1, read on the forward strand.
TATTAAGAAGGTTTTTTATCAGCCTATACTTCCCGGCAACTTTAGGTAGGACCTACGACGGGAAAATGATCACATTATTATTCTGAAAACCTTAATACAAAGCCTATACTATACACATCCATTCAGGTCATTCTCTATTAAAGTGGAAATGTCTAATCGTAAAACATAAATTTAAAGTTCTAATTTCCCCAGACAGTCTCATACTTTTACGTGCGCCGGCGCAGTTACCTTATCAACTTTCTTTCCTGCGACATAATTGTTGTATGTACTTATCATTGCTTTCATTTAGTTTTCTATGACTGAGAGACTTTTCATTTGGTAAAAATTATCATCCTAGAACTATTTATACAAAGGTGAGTGTAAAATGACAATATTTGGTTTGCTTTTACAAATTGTATATCATCAGACGTATGACGCTGTTTTACTTATGTTCCAAGAAAACTAATTGAGATACCTAGATATCCTAAAGAAGTACCCTTAACTCTTCACGAAAGATGATTTGAATAGATTAATTATTAATTAATCCATACATTAATCATTGTCTACAGTTTCATTCACCCCTGTACCGACCACTATATTAATTTTATTTTTGAACCTGCACCCCCTTTGTTTTTGATTTTAAATATTTGTAATTGATATGAGTTATATTGTGCTCGAGATAAAATAATATTTTTACTATATTTTTAAAAATACTACCACACTTCCACAAGGCGACAAATGACTGACTTCAGCACAGCAAAGTAAACCTACAAAATTATTACCACATCTTTACTAAGCAATATCCTTTTCACAACCTCTATTTCTGCTTACCCAACTATCGGAACAAACCCGTGAGTCACTAAGAGATAGTGCTTAAAGTTAAAGCGACAAGTTTCAGTCGTATGTATGAGCTGGTGCACACTACGCAGTATTGCGACATAACGATATATGGAACAAGATATCGACGATTTATCGAGAGCTTTATCGATTTGATTTGTATTAAAATTAATCGATTTTTTTATTCGATTTACGAACTGATTTAAATTATGATGGTTTAAGATAAATTAATTGTAATATTTCGAAGAAAGCCAGTCAAGTTTATTTATTTATTACAAGTTATACGGTGATTTTAATTCTATTAGCGAAATTAATCATTTATTTGATTAATTTCGCTAATAGAATTAAAATAAACAAAACTGCATTCAGAAATTAGACCTGACTGATGATATTTAAGAAGAATGAAATATGAATATCGTTCTTATTTAAGGGTAGCAAGACTATTGGTTCCCACAAAGGGCTCAAGAAGGAACACGATGGGTTTTAGTCAGTAAGAATCTGCACGCTGCACCTACAGCGGGATGATCACATATTTCGACCGAGACAGAGAGAAAATTAATTTGCGCCTTGTGAAAAGTAATTTTGATTTAAATGTAGGATGGTTACGGCAATTCCTCAGAAAAGCATATATGCAACATTTCAACTAATGTAATGATGAAATCTAATCTACAAGTAAAGATTAAACCCATATAACATTAAGCTCATATTGCGTTAATAGAAAAAGAAACTATATGACATTCCATGCATATAAAATGCCATCTTATTCCCACTGTACCTACTAATGTAATGCTAATGTTATGAAAAAATATGGAGAATATGTCCTTCTGTATGTTATTAACAATAAATTATGTTTCCCCTTTGACCGAAGATAATGGCAATTATGTGGACCACGTTAGACCATGTTAGACCATGTCTGATTAAGATAATGACCTTTTTATAACCTATTTGATTATGATCAATCAATCAATCAAGTGGGTTGACCTACCGCCGTAGAGCTAGGCGCCAGGAATTCCATAATGTACTGGTTCTGTTGTATATTTTTAGTAAAAAAAATATTATTGTACTTATTTCTAGCTGTATTTTGTATAAAAATTATAGCCCACGACAAATTGGCGATACGGTTCATACTATGAGATTTGCGCGTTGAAACTAACAAACAAATAAACAAACTATTCAATTTTGCATATTAAAAGTGGACATAAGCAATTCAAAAAACTCCCTAACCCAATATTTACAAAATACTGTAAAACCTGAAAGAGAAATTATAAATAAGAAAGTCAAAGCTCATTTTTCTTCGTAATATATAGATTTTCTAATCTAACTTCTAATCGGTCCGAATGCACACTCTATTTTTAAAGAACTTTCTAGGCGGCTGGTTGACGCTACCCGTGACCAAAGGGCTGGCTATTACCTTGGTCAAAGACTAAGCATTGCCATCCAGCGTGGCAATGCTGCCAGCCTTTTGGGCACGCTCCCGGTCGACTGCGACGGGGAGGAATCTTTGACGCTTTTTAGTTTTAGCTTTTAGTTTAAGATATTTTTCTATTAGAATGTTGTAAATATATATTTAGATACATTAAATATATATAGATAGATTATAATCAGTTCATGCTTTACACCGCGGTGTGATAGTGCTATAGTACTAACTAGAACAGCACCGCTTTATATAATAACGCGGACTTGACCGGCGCGCGCGCAGGTATACGTTATCTTGGGGGTCCCCCCACAGCGTTGACTTCCACGTAGTGACCCCTGGGCAACGTCGCGCCTGACCACCGTAACGGAGTGGCAGGCCGGCGGCTAACGAACGCTGTGCATCGAGGCAACTTCGCTGTCGTCCTTCGCCTTGGTATTGTCGGTGGCTATGTCGCAGCCAATGAGGCATGCCTCCGGGCGCTTGCGCCCCAAAGGCCCTTCTCAGGGCCAATCCAAAGGCCCTTCTCAGGGCCAACCCAAAGGCCCTTCTCAGGGCCAACCTAAGTCCCGCGATGCTTCGGCATCGGACACCAGCCGCGCGCACTCCGTGGCTAGTGTCATGCGCTGGAGCGACATCGGGTCGGATTATTCCGACGCCGAGTCTGTGATAAGTGGCTCAACCAGCCATTCGAGGAAACGGACCTTCCTCAGGCGGTACTCCGGTGGGTCTACGGACACAACGGAGAAGCCCGCAAAGCGGGCTGTCATGCAGGCAGATTTGGAGGAAAGGATCGCCTCCAAAGAAAAGCGGGCACGTACTGCCAGACCCAAGGCTGACTCCAGTGTCATCTACGCGGATCACTCCGTAGAGGAAATGGAGCGCATGGCTCTGGAGTACCAGAAGGAGATCTTGGAGGTGGCCTCCAAATCCTCCAACCTTAAGGGGACCTTCCAAAAGTCCCTGAAATGCCGGGCAGCGAGCCTACTCGGCATCGTCAAGGAGATGGCGCAGCGCACCACTTCTGACGAGACGCGGCAACTGCAGGCGAAGGTGGATCACCTGCAGAAAGAGGTGTCTGCGCTACACGTGCGCGTCGCTGAGCTCATAGCTCGGCCTGAGGGGACCTCGGAAGGTCCAGTGACGATGCACTCGAACCTTGAGGATATCATCCGCAAGGTTGTCACGGAGGAGAGGGCCTTCACCAGAGCCTGTCTCGCAGGCATTGAGGACCGACTCCTGCCAGAGAAGCGGCCNGGGCACGTACTGCCAGACCCAAGGCTGACTCCAGTGTCATCTACGCGGATCACTCCGTAGAGGAAATGGAGCGCATGGCTCTGGAGTACCAGAAGGAGATCTTGGAGGTGGCCTCCAAATCCTCCAACCTTAAGGGGACCTTCCAAAAGTCCCTGAAATGCCGGGCAGCGAGCCTACTCGGCATCGTCAAGGAGATGGCGCAGCGCACCACTTCTGACGAGACGCGGCAACTGCAGGCGAAGGTGGATCACCTGCAGAAAGAGGTGTCTGCGCTACACGTGCGCGTCGCTGAGCTCATAGCTCGGCCTGAGGGGACCTCGGAAGGTCCAGTGACGATGCACTCGAACCTTGAGGATATCATCCGCAAGGTTGTCACGGAGGAGAGGGCCTTCACCAGAGCCTGTCTCGCGGGCATTGAGGACCGACTCCTGCCAGAGAAGCGGCTCCGCCCTCCGCTCGCAGCGGATACGCCCAGCGCACCGGAGTCCTCATCGGCCCCAGCCCAGTCGGAGCAGCCCAAGGGCAAAGGAAAGGGCAAGGGCAAGAAGTCCACTCCGGTGGCCCTGACTGCTCCGACTGTCTCAGACCAGACTCAGAGGGAAGATCCACTCCTGCCCTCCACTACCCCTTCCAATGAGCCGTGGATAAAGGTAGTATCGAGGAAGCGGAAGGGGAAAAAATCGGCTCCAGAGCCCCCTGTAGCTAAGCCTTTGGCTTTAACGGGCAAGAAGGCGAAGCTCGCTCCTCCCCCAAAAACCGCAGCCGTAGTGGTCACGTTGACTCCAGAGGCAGCAGAGCGAGGGGAGACGTACGAGTCCGTACTGCGGCGGGCTCGTACAAGCGTTGACCCCGCGCAACTTGGGGTTGGCAGGGTCACCTGCCGAAAGACCCAAACGGGAGCTCGAATTTTCGAGTTTTCAGGGGCTCAGGGCGGCACCAAGGCAGACCTCTTTGCCTCAAAGCTGAAAGAGGCTGTCGAAGATACGGCCAAGGTCGTGAGGCCCGTCAAATGCGTGACCCTTGAAGTGACCGACCTCGACGACTCAGTCAGCCAAGAGGAGGTGGTGGCCGCAGTTGCGGCGGCAGGGGGCTGCGACGTCGCAGCTATCAAGGGCCGGGCCATTAGACCCGGACGCAGAGGCATGGGCACCATCCGACTGGAGTGCCCAGTCGTGGCAGCCAAGGCAGTCCTAACCAAGGGTCGCCTCTCGGTTGGGCTTAGCTCGGGTGGGGTCCGGGCGCTCGAAAACAAGCCGATGCGCTATTACAAGTGCTTCGGCATTGGTCACACCCGGGCTCTTTGTCCGTCCACCGCCGTGCGCAGCGAACTGTGCTTCCGCTGCGGTAAGGAGGGGCACAAGTCAGCCACTTGCGAGGCTACCACCCCACGCTGCGCAGTATGTGCTGCCAGTGGTCGTCCGGCTGGCCACGTCATGACGGGCAGGACATGCCGTCCTCCTCTAAGGAAGGGTAAAGTGCA
>NWSH02000050.1:13989531-14005372 GCA_002382865.2 Heliothis virescens
TCCCTCGGTGACGGAGGGTGAATTGGAGAGGCAATTCACTGCCTCCGGGCAAAAAAGACGCCCAGGTCCGGACGGCGTCCCCGCAAAAGTTATGGCCATCGCCGCCTCCCTAATGGAGAAAGGTTTCGCGGAACTCTTCAGTGCTGTCTGAAGTGCGAGAGATTCCCGAAACCATGGAAGGAGGGCCAATTGTGCCTCTTCGCGAAAGGAAGGGCGGCCGGTGGACTCTCCCTCGGCATACCGACCCATCGTTTTACTGGATGAGGTCGGTAAAATATTTGAGAGGATCCTCGCCGCCCGCATCAATAGGCACTTGTGCACAATTGGCCCACAACTAGCGGACGCTCAGTTTGGTTTTCGAGCTGAGCGCTCGACGTTGGACGCCTGTCCCGGCTCAAGAGGCCAGGTGAAGGAGGCGATGGAAGCGGGGGATGGACTGTTGGTGTGTCATTCGACATAGCTAACGCCTTCAACTCCATTCCCCATTCTACCATATTAGAGGCGCTGCGTTTCCATGGAGTGCCTCCGTATTTGCGGGGTCTCTTGGCAGATTACCTGAGGGACCGCACAGTCCTTCTGGTCGATTAAGACCGGGTGAGCTCCGTCAATACGGCGTCGAGTCGGTGTTCCGCAGGGTTCAGTCCTAGGACCGCTTCTGTGGAACATCGGATTCGACTGGCTCTTGCGGGGCAACCTCCCCCGCGGCACGTCAGTCATCTGCTATGCAGACGAACACACTTCTTACTGCCCGGGGGAAAAACTTTGTAGAGGCGGCGAGCTTGGCCTCGGCGGGCGGTTCACAAGTGGTGGACCGAATCGCCCGCTAGGGCTGACGGTGGCGCTGCACAAGACCGAGGCCGTGTTTTTCCATAGGCGTCGGCAGCCCAACACCCGACGCTCATATTCATGTGGAGGGTGTCCGCATTGAGGTGCAGCCCAAATGAAATATCTGGTGCTTGGTGGCCGACAGTAAGTGGCGCTTCAGCGCACACTTCAGGGATCTGTCGACACGCCTACTGAAAACCGCGGGCGCCCTCTCATGGCTCTCCCAAACATCGGAGGCCCGGCGATAAATGCCGGCGACTATACGCCGGCATACTTAAAAGTATGCCCTTTACGGGGCACCCATCGGGCGAACTCACTGTGCAGACGGGAGAACGCCCGACCATCCGCAGGCCTCAAAGGGTCATTGCACAGCGGGTGGCGAGGGCGTACCGACAGTAAGCTTTCGCGGCGGCGTGCGCTCTGGCGGCCACCCTTCCTTGGGAGACTCGAGGCTTGGGTGCTCGCCCAGACTTTACGAATGGACGGCGCGACAGAGGGCGCTAAACCGGCGCCCAGACCCTGGGGAGCGGGAGGAAATCCAAAAGGAGGTGAGGGACGCCATCACTCAGCATTGGGCGGAGGACCTTCGCCTCTGAAACGTTCGGCCGCCGCGCTACTGGATCCATCGGGCCCGTCCTTAACGATTGGCTCGATCGGCGGCATGGCACCCTCTCCCTACGTCTGGTGCAGGTGCTGTCCGGGCATGTTGCTTTGGATCGTACCTGCATCGGATTGGGAGGGAGGAGAGCCCACAGTGTGCCACCACTGCGGAGCCGCGTGGATACGGCGGAGCACCTTTGGAAGTGTGCCATCGTGGGCTGAACCCCGCCGCGCCTGGTGGCAGTGGTCGGGGACGATCTCTCACTCCCCAGCGTAATTGCTGCCATGGCTGGGTGGTGAGGAGGGCATGGGCAGCGGTAGCCTCCTTCTGTGAAGACGTCCATGTCACAGAAGGAGAGGCGGAGCGCATACGCGAGGACGCCCTCTCGCAGCGCCGCTCCGTAGACGAAGAAGGGGTAGAAGACGGCGAACGCAACGTCCGTCCCATCCGCCCAAGGGTTGTATCAGGCAGGTGGCAGGCGCGGGGGCGCCACCGCCTGCAGCACAGGAGTCACCCACTCGTCAGGCCAAGGCCGTGTGCTCCGGCCATAATAAGCCCTCGCCACTAAGGGTGGCGGGTTGGGAGGGGCCTGCGCGTAAGTGGGCAATCGCCGGTGGGGGCCTGGACGCTATAGACTCCCAGGCCCTCCCCACTCAGGCGAGGTCGGAGTCGCCGCTGGGTATTTTTAGTGGTATACCGGGAACGACTATCCCGGGGAGTCCCACATACCCCTCTCCCGTCCCCGAGGCGAAGGGAGTGCGTAATTGTCATTCTTTTCCACGACAAAAAAAAAAAAAAAAAAAAAAAAAAAAAAGGTATACGTTCTGAGAAACTACACGATCCAATTAGATCAACGGCTGTTTTATGGAGCAGTTTCATTTTACTTTACGTCTATTAGTTTGAACCATAAATATAGTAATTATTTAATGGCTTGTCAATGTTTATGTTTCATCAACTATTTTATTTGAAAATACAATAAATATTCGTCATGGAAAATGCATATGACTATGTGAATAATATAACCCTATCAGCCAGTTGCACTGGTTCCAGATAAAGTTCTAGATAGCTATCTGGTGGATAGTGCCATAGAAATTTAATTTGTCTGAACCTGTGAAACAAGCCGTAATTCTAGTAATGTCGGGTTCATATTAAACGCCGCCTTGTAGGCACAAAAACTCTATTGTTTTAGGTCAAAAGTGACCAATTTGGGGCCAAAGATTTAATTATATTTCACAGTTAATAAATCATCCTATTCAACGAACAACCTAAATATTCAGCAGTGTCATAATTATTAAGTTCATATCGGATCATACTAATACGTATGGTTAAGTTTTTTCAGTGCTATTTAAATTCAAATGAGTACACGATTTTATATGAGTTGACAGTATGAAGCTTAAATAAATAAAGTATTGAAAATAAATTATTCTAGCTTCATTAAATACATCGTTTGTATGTTTAGTTACTTGCATAATTAAGGTTTTTTGTCTTTAATGTTGATTAAATATCTAATGGCACGATTGGTTGACGTCATAAATATTTTTTGCTAAGCCTGACATATCTTTACTAACATTATAAAGCTGAAGTGTTTGTTAATTTTGCTTGAGCGCGCTAACCTCAGGAACTACTAGTCCGATGTGATATTTTTTTTTAATGTTAAATAGCTTATTTATTGAAAGCGGTTACAGACAAAGTTATTAAACTTATTGTGTGTTAAATCTTTTTGGCCACAACCTACTTTTTGTCGATATGCAAAGAAGTTCCCAAGACATGACTGAAACTGGTGGAAGCTAGTATATTTTATAAACAGTCTTATAATAGGCATGACGACTAAAAAATCTGATTAGTCCGTCTTTTAGATTATAAAAAAATATTGCATACGTATTTTTTAGTTTTTCATCTAAACAAATAATTACGTAGTTATAGACCGCTGAAATTGCGCGTGACGTCATGCCTACGTACAATTTTGACATAGGCGTGACGTCAGAACCCCCCACTCCTGAACTTTGATACTCATTATCTTTGTTATTATTGACAGATTTTTAAAAACAAAAAATTCGTGTCCAATATTTTGCGATAATCTAAATTACGGACTAAATGGATTTGCTTATTTTTTAACCTGTCGTCATGCCTATTAAATTACATAACATAACTATTACATCAAAATTATATTATTTGCATAACTTAATTAAAAACATTACTGTATCTGACCTTCTTTTCACAAATCACGACCATAGTCTCGTCAGGCGTAGTGATGCGCCTTCGATTGGCTAATTCAATCAAACAATATTTAAATATAATTTAGTCATTAAGTAATGCTAACCGCAACATATAGATGTTCAATGACATTATAAAATCAGTTCAAACACATTCTAATTCGTGACTAACACAAGTATAACACACGATATTATTGAGCAATCAATCAAATGTATGGCTGTTACAATTGGATTACATTTTAACCTTATAAATTTTTGACAGTGAACACTAGTGTTTGGCGTGACAAGGAAAGGTTTTGATGAGATATAGATGGGCAATTATATAATAATATCTAAAGCAATAAACAAACATTTTTTTATTTGGTATTAATTAGGTACCTTAACAAAAACTGTGTTGAAGTAGAAAACCCTTCCAAAATATTTTGTATACCGAGGGCTACTCCACATAAACCATAATATATAAATGAGAAATAGTAAATTAATCAATCCCAAGTAAGTACCTATATTCATTTAGAAAAACGCTAATCTCAACAGAAATATACTTAGGTAGGTACTGATTTTATATAATCAAAATGTATATATTTATATTGAAAATGTCCAACTACTAATGAAATATACAGTAACTGTGTAAACAATTAAATGAGACAATAGCTACTATTATACATTAATATAATATCTATATAACGGATAGAAAGTCATATAATAATAAAAGGAAACTAAAACAATAGACGGAACTATTACAATGCCACAGGTTAGTGAAAACCGCTCCATTTTCTATTATAGAATCCAGTGCCAAAATTGGTTTGTATGCTAATTGTTTAGACTGTGTGCGAGCGTAAGTTAGTAGACTGTAACGTAATTTCCATAAGGCCTAAAATTGAACTATTATTATGTAATAGCGGTAATTCTACAAATATATGAAACATAACTTCTGCCAGCGGTTTCACTCGCGTTTCCGTAAAACTACCCCGAGCCTATCTCCTTCTTCAATATATATCTAACACTGAAATATTTTTTCAAATCAGTACAGCAGTTCCTAACAATAGTACCGTTCAAAGAAATAAACTATTAACAATATAGATATGTGTTTTCTTTTTAAATGCCTATTTGCTCTGGTGGTGGTAAGCCAGCCTTAAAAAAGCTTTAAATTATCTTACTGTCTAAAAGGCTAAGTATCAGGAACCATAAGTCTTTTATTATTATTTTTTTCAAGTATGGAATCATTATCTTCTTTACCATACATGATAAGCAAGCTTAAAAATTAAGTTGTTGACGATCTTTTCATTTGCTCAAAGTAAGCCTGCCAAATGTTGTATCCTACTTGTTTTGGTACAAAATTATATAATTGTAAGCACTTTACAGCTTTAAAAGAAAATCCGCTTTAACTTATATTGTCCATGAAATTATGTCTTTACTTACTATACAGCCTCTTAAGAACTCACTTTAACTTTTTTTCTATACCAATATTATAAAGACTTGTATGTATGTATTTGTATCGAATTGGCCCAATACGTACTGGGCCGATTTCAAAAAAATATTTCACTGTTGGGTAACTAGACTAAAATCCCCATGAAACTGCAGGAAAACAGCTAGTCCTTAAATAGTGTCGATGTTTTTTCCAGTTATAAACAACAAGTTTCTCACAATATTAAAACCAATAGGTGTCAAACGTTGAATATTCAAACAGTTCCCACACCAATCTAACAACGTGCCCTTATCATAATTAATACATTAATTTCGATCCACAAAAATAAATTAACATTGAATTATGTATATTCGTCAGCATTTGAGCGAAAGTCGACCAGTTCGGGATCGCTTTCGTACGAAACCTGTTGGCTTTCTTCTGTATAAAGTAATAACAGTATCGGGTTAAGTTGTGAACGATGAGCGGGTCGGTCAAGGCGATGGCATTGGGGAGATATGCTAAATGGAAACTGACTTGGGAATATTATTATCAGGTATTATATCCTTTTTGGTGAGGATCAAGTTAAAGAAAGCAAGTACTTTATATTGAGCACGTGACGTATTTGTTGTATCATCATGAATTCAAAGGTAAACAGTCTACGCTGGATTGTTTTAGTATTTTGACTACTACAGCTTCGGTTAAAATAAATGGTATGAAAATTGATTATAAATGTAGAGAAAGGAATCTTTATTTTGATCTATGATAATGTTTTTTCTATAATCCAAACTATTAAAATTGCAAATCTTTGCCTACAACAATATAATTTCACAAACATCAGAGAAGGCTCTGACATTTATCTAAAAATTGAATCTTTAATACTTATATTTTTATTATGTTATGAAAATTGATATATCGATAAAAAAAATATTAAATCCATTCCGCGTCCTCCCATCACTTGGGCCAGAGTTCACAAAATCGTTCAAGGTTGAGTTTGCCGAAAGTGACAAAAGCCTTGCGTTGGACTTCCCGGGACAAAGCGACCGCGCCATTATCGACACTGATAATAGTCAGTTACGTGCTGTTGGTATTGCAAGTTTTATATTATTTGTAACGACTTCAATTCTTTATGTTTGACTCATTTCTGAACTTATTTATAGTTTTAGGTTCTTTTTTAACTTGAAAACTTTGCAGATTCGTGAATTACTTTGAAAGATTTAAATAATGAAAGTCAATTAAAGCCTAAAAAAAAACAAATTAAAACAGTAATGTCGCTTATATAGTAAATGTAATTAACATCTGGTATGTCAATACCAGATGACAGACAGACCAGACTACGTATATTTGACGTATGTTATAGGGAAAATCCTAAACTATAGGACAAAAATAAATGAAAAACTTGCAATTTTATAGGTAAAAGAATAGGTCAACAACCAATTAAAAAATAACTCCCGCATTGTAAACTCAGCGATATAATTACTACAAATCTCATAAAAAATATCAAAGGTAGCGGTCAGCGTAAAAGGATACAGACAGACAGCCGTTCCAAGGTTTTATAGTGTAGTAGTTCATGAAAGTAGATCACTAAAGTTCCCGCCCTGAACGCCCACTTGTGAGGAAACTAGACTACTATTTGAACCAAGAGGCTAAAACATTAACTGCTGCCTTTTGTTTTTAAGACCTTTATATAGTTCTACAATTAAAATTAATTTACTATCGTTCGACTGTAAAAAGGGTAAGCAAATATGATCTGGCACTAAATACTGGATAAACTTCGGCTTGTAAACATGAATTTTTCTATATATCGAGAAACGTTTGTTTAGAGTTTCTCGATTTCAGAAGCGGCTTTTAGAGCCTAATGGCAAAATTCTACCAAATTTCACGAAGCAATACAAAATGCTAGAGCGATTGGACCCGACAATATATTTATTTGTGTGCATGTTACCATGCCAAAATACGTGAAAACTCGCCTTGATAATTTCTCGCAGACTCGCTGGTTTCTTATAAAAAATATTTGACGTTATAGGTAGTTTCCAAAGACAATGCTCTACAATGTAAGCTTAACTTAAAATAAGGCACTATTTAACATTCACAATAATCATAGTTACTATTAATATTTGATTTATAGCATTCCAATAAACTCAGGGCAATATGCAAGAGCAGAAATTAACATTTATGTAAAACAAAGCAATTGTTATCGATATAGTATCAATTGCTTCCTGTATTGTTAACTGGAATGAAAGGAAATAGCCTATCATAGTGCGCCTGGGCAACTTGTTGAGGAGTTTTTGTTGCCATCAATCTTGTCTATAGTGAACCATAGCCATTATATATAAAGTACGAATGTATGCATGGCGTTCTGTAGACTTTAGTGTGAAATAAAATGTATGGAATAAGGTATCTATGTATTTGAGGTAATCGTAATATTATTATTTTGGTACTCCGAGTATTTGTTTAGCTCATTATCTTTGGTGCTTAAAAAAAGATTGGTTTATATAAATAATCATTTTAGTTAAATTAATTTTTAAGTCTTTTTTTTGTATAACTGATTTGCAAAAATTTCGACTACTTGCCGGTCCCCGATGAAAATTACTTTATAGCTCGATAAATGCTTTTCCTTACAATGCAAGTTCTTTTAAACCTTTGTTCTTGAGATTTGCGAGTCTTTAACTTTCAGCGCACATGTTACTCATAAGACACTTTAAATTTCAAAAAGAAATTCTTAAAAAGAAGTTTACTATAAATTCGCACAACGGTAAACATTATTAACTTAGCAGAACATCTTAACACAGATTTCTATCTCTTCCTAAGATGGTATCGCAGTCTCATACCGTGTTTAGTCACGATGATAGTTTTATCTGGACGAGCCCTCATTCACATCTAGGAAGATGTTCTAACACTTTACTTATCAGGTTATGGTTAAACCCGCAGTTAAAAAATCTGACATATAATCCGGATTTTCATTCATGGTATTCCCATCAGCTGTATCTCGCGTATTAATCCACGCAATGGGAGAACTACTTCTTGCAATTGGGTTACAAGTAACTTGTCTCCTTTCAGAGACTCTAGACAATCTGTGTAAGTACCAAAAATCTAAATTGGTTCAGTAATTTCGACATGAAAGCGTGACTGACAGACTAGGCCCCTTTTTATTTTGAAGGAAATAGTGCCCTTGGGACGCGAGTGAAACTGCAAGGTAACTAATTTCCCTAAAATCCCTTGTTAGTTGTAATAATTTTTGTAAAGAACGATAACGTGACATACGGACACACGCTTATTTGCAATATAAGTGCAAATAGTACCCAATTTGTCCTCAAAAGCATTGGAAGCGTGAAGTTACGGTTATTCCGGTAATTGACTAATAATTGCTAATAATTAAACGATTGGATTATAGATAACCGGGTAACGGCTTCGTGCTAGAAAATGTTAGTGTGTACCAGAAACTGGAGTGTGAACTAAAAGTATACTTTATTTTTAAAGCAAGTAAAATACTGTTGAACAGGGATATCTATCTACTTATAGCAATACGCCTACTTCTTAAAATATTTACATATGGGACGATGTTTTTAACTTGCCTCTAAATGTCCATGATATATTATTACCTACACAAATTAAGAGCTAAAGAGATCATCATTAAGTATGATAACATTAGACTGAATATTAACCAAATGGCCTGAAATTTTAAGAAGAGAAAACTACATATAAATTATTATGGGAAGACTCGGAAAACCATAATAGATAGATAAAGAGTTTTTCAATTTCAGGGAGAGTATTTTTAAGGAAGAAGTACCTTTAGAAATCTTTAAGAAAGAGTACTACTTGACCAGTCTTTTTCTCAATATAATCTGTCTATTCTTTAGACATATATACACACATGTTCTTCATACTAATCCATATGTAACTCATATTAGCTATACTTTCGTAACAGTCTAGATATTTTTGAGCCTAAGTGGGTCAAAACCTTTTGTATGAAGTACAATGTAGAACATGTCGACTTATTGTTCTTTTGGCATTGGTATTTGTTATTGCAAAATTCTCTTAATGGAAGTACAGTCAGTGTCAAAATTTTGTCCTGACACCTGAAACAGCTGTAGTTCTCGCCTGTACCTATTAGCATTTTAGTAAGTAACCTTGATTTAAGTAGTTTCAGCTTTTTTAATATCTCCATATTTAAAAGTCACGAAAAAGTATGACAAGTATTTGAGTCAGATTTCACTGTAAATTATGCATATAATAGCTTTCAAATCAGTACCGAATTAGCCACTTTAGTTTAACTAAACCTCAGTACATTTCAGAGCTTTCTAAACTAAATTGAAAAAGACAACTGAAAATTGACCATTACAACGTACATACATTTAGACGCATCTGCAATCGGCTGACATAACTCAAAACGTGGTAACTGCCAAAATCTTTACATCACATATCCTTTTGTTATCAAAACTGGGCTAATGTTATGCGTAGGATACACAGTTACAAGTGTAACATTTAACACAACACCCACGTTTTTTTTATTGTTGTAGTTAGTAACTGAATTATGTTAGTAATACTCCTCTTTTGTTTGTTAAAAGATGGGTATTAGCTCTGAATGTGCTGTGAAGAAAGCAAATGGCAGATACCGTGTGTTAGTTTTGAGCAATCAACAAAGCCATTGTTGCGTCATTAAGCGTGCATTTCTTTGAAATGTGTAGACGGGCTAATGATTTCTTTTAGTTTTTATATATTACTGAAAACTAATGCAAAGTCTGTCTGTATAATATAGTTTTAAGCGAATATATTTAATTATTCAGGTCATAAAATTACTTTCCGCAACACGGTAGTCAACCTCTGAACCCGATTTGCAGCAATTTCCCGTGCGATATAACTTCAACAAAGTAATTTTCTTTAAAATGACAACAATTTACATAGAAATAAATTATGACACAAATATATATTTGCTTAATACACAAGTCTTTGTTCTAAGTCGTAAACGACTTTAAAGCAATTTACCAGGTTGTAGCAGTGTTTAATAGCGCAATCATTTGAACTAATGTCTGATTTAAGTGTAGAGTGTGCTAGATTGAATTAGGTGAAATTAAAGTTAAATGCATTAAGTGATTTTTGATGAAATTAGTTCCTTGTCAGAATTATTGATTTGAATTACTACTTCTACCATATTAGTGTAAAGGTTAGGTTGGGTAAATTAGTAGTTTTTTGTTTTAACTTTAAAAAATACAAGAATTGCAATACAAGAACAGTTCTTTTTTCCCTTTAGTTCGGACCCCTAAAAAAATATTAGATCCGTATTNAATCTGTGTAAGTACCAAAAATCTAAATTGGTTCAGTAATTTCGACATGAAAGCGTGACTGACAGACTAGGCCCCTTTTTATTTTGAAGGAAATAGTGCCCTTGGGACGCGAGTGAAACTGCAAGGTAACTAATTTCCCTAAAATCCCTTGTTAGTTGTAATAATTTTTGTAAAGAACGATAACGTGACATACGGACACACGCTTATTTGCAATATAAGTGCAAATAGTACCCAATTTGTCCTCAAAAGCATTGGAAGCGTGAAGTTACGGTTATTCCGGTAATTGACTAATAATTGCTAATAATTAAACGATTGGATTATAGATAACCGGGTAACGGCTTCGTGCTAGAAAATGTTAGTGTGTACCAGAAACTGGAGTGTGAACTAAAAGTATACTTTATTTTTAAAGCAAGTAAAATACTGTTGAACAGGGATATCTATCTACTTATAGCAATACGCCTACTTCTTAAAATATTTACATATGGGACGATGTTTTTAACTTGCCTCTAAATGTCCATGATATATTATTACCTACACAAATTAAGAGCTAAAGAGATCATCATTAAGTATGATAACATTAGACTGAATATTAACCAAATGGCCTGAAATTTTAAGAAGAGAAAACTACATATAAATTATTATGGGAAGACTCGGAAAACCATAATAGATAGATAAAGAGTTTTTCAATTTCAGGGAGAGTATTTTTAAGGAAGAAGTACCTTTAGAAATCTTTAAGAAAGAGTACTACTTGACCAGTCTTTTTCTCAATATAATCTGTCTATTCTTTAGACATATATACACACATGTTCTTCATACTAATCCATATGTAACTCATATTAGCTATACTTTCGTAACAGTCTAGATATTTTTGAGCCTAAGTGGGTCAAAACCTTTTGTATGAAGTACAATGTAGAACATGTCGACTTATTGTTCTTTTGGCATTGGTATTTGTTATTGCAAAATTCTCTTAATGGAAGTACAGTCAGTGTCAAAATTTTGTCCTGACACCTGAAACAGCTGTAGTTCTCGCCTGTACCTATTAGCATTTTAGTAAGTAACCTTGATTTAAGTAGTTTCAGCTTTTTTAATATCTCCATATTTAAAAGTCACGAAAAAGTATGACAAGTATTTGAGTCAGATTTCACTGTAAATTATGCATATAATAGCTTTCAAATCAGTACCGAATTAGCCACTTTAGTTTAACTAAACCTCAGTACATTTCAGAGCTTTCTAAACTAAATTGAAAAAGACAACTGAAAATTGACCATTACAACGTACATACATTTAGACGCATCTGCAATCGGCTGACATAACTCAAAACGTGGTAACTGCCAAAATCTTTACATCACATATCCTTTTGTTATCAAAACTGGGCTAATGTTATGCGTAGGATACACAGTTACAAGTGTAACATTTAACACAACACCCACGTTTTTTTTATTGTTGTAGTTAGTAACTGAATTATGTTAGTAATACTCCTCTTTTGTTTGTTAAAAGATGGGTATTAGCTCTGAATGTGCTGTGAAGAAAGCAAATGGCAGATACCGTGTGTTAGTTTTGAGCAATCAACAAAGCCATTGTTGCGTCATTAAGCGTGCATTTCTTTGAAATGTGTAGACGGGCTAATGATTTCTTTTAGTTTTTATATATTACTGAAAACTAATGCAAAGTCTGTCTGTATAATATAGTTTTAAGCGAATATATTTAATTATTCAGGTCATAAAATTACTTTCCGCAACACGGTAGTCAACCTCTGAACCCGATTTGCAGCAATTTCCCGTGCGATATAACTTCAACAAAGTAATTTTCTTTAAAATGACAACAATTTACATAGAAATAAATTATGACACAAATATATATTTGCTTAATACACAAGTCTTTGTTCTAAGTCGTAAACGACTTTAAAGCAATTTACCAGGTTGTAGCAGTGTTTAATAGCGCAATCATTTGAACTAATGTCTGATTTAAGTGTAGAGTGTGCTAGATTGAATTAGGTGAAATTAAAGTTAAATGCATTAAGTGATTTTTGATGAAATTAGTTCCTTGTCAGAATTATTGATTTGAATTACTACTTCTACCATATTAGTGTAAAGGTTAGGTTGGGTAAATTAGTAGTTTTTTGTTTTAACTTTAAAAAATACAAGAATTGCAATACAAGAACAGTTCTTTTTTCCCTTTAGTTCGGACCCCTAAAAAAATATTAGATCCGTATTTCATACGTCATACAATTTAATGTTCAAATTTAAATGACACGTTATTTGCTGTGCCGTGACTGTGCCGGTACAATGTGCCATGACCCTTAGTCGTTGCTTACGCGAGTCCGACTGACACAGACGACAGTAACATTTGCAAGTCCTTAACTATAACTAAAGAAGTATTTCGAAAGTCCCAACATTACACCAACTTAATAATATTTCTTAAAAGATACCCATCTTGTCTTGGCATATTGCTAATAACTTCATAATGGTCAAGTGTCCATATCAGTGTTCATCTTGCTTCACCAAAAGCTCTTTATAAAAGGCATCTTACAGATTCATCTGTTGTACCGTCTAGACTACATCACTTGACCGTCCTCAACAATTCCTTGACATTTTCAGGTATGGAGTGATGTAACTTACACTTGTTTGTGTTTTATAATACCGAAAGGTAGATTTTTTATAGATTAGGATCTTTTTTTTAATGTGAGTGAATGTGACAGTTATTTGCCGACCTTTCTAACTGCGGAAATCAGTATTCTGTCTATCTCTGGATTTGCTTACTAGTGATAGAATTTTGACATTAGCACCATACAAGTCATGTCAAATTCCTATCTGTGGTAAGCAAATCCAGAGTTAGATAGGTTATTGGGAACGGCCGTAAGTTGATTCGTTTTGTTCATGCGCGGTAAAGTTTGCATCAATTAACTTCGCATTTCTGTTAGGCATTTGACTCTTATTTATCCGTACATATCTTGTCGGTAAGTCTTGAAATATATAAAAAAAATACAAAATTACTTTTACTTAAAAAGCAAATTTTACGGCTAGTTCGAAAGAGTCTCAAGTTCTAACTAGCCTTCTCACAGATACCTACTGTCATAGAAATGTTTTTGATTACTATTCTAAGGCACGATCTGTCAGATAGCAATCTAGAACTCTATCTGGAACCTAGGTACATTTCACTACGAAAGTATTTCACGCGCGTTAATATATTTATCCGAAAAAGTCAAACCGTTTTGTTGAGGAAGACCTCAAACAAACAAACATACATTCGCACGTAACATAATATCCACTTGTACCCACTTGTCTATCTATTCGTCTAAAAAAAAGTTTAACATCAATCTTATCTTCACAAAATAAGATAAACACATCTCTCTACACTTACACACGCCACTTGCATCATCTGAAGTAATTTTATCCAGTTTTGAGGCAAAACGTGAGCCGTATGTTCCGGTACACACAGAAATATTACGGTAACAGCTTGTTGTCACGACTTGCTTATATTGTTGTTGTTAGATTGTTCATTTATTTGTACACTAGCTTCTGCCAGCGGTTTTACTCGCGTCCCGTGGGAACTATTCGGCGCACCCGGATAAAAAGTAGCCTATAGCCTTTCTCGATAAATGGGCTATCTAAACCTGAAATAATTTTTCAAATCGGACCAGTAGTTCCTGAGACTAGCGTGTTCAAACAAACAATCAAGCAAACAAACAAACTCTTCAGCTTTATAATATTAGTATAGATTTTTGATTTTACATACTTGGAACGTATTGTGATGCTTCGATATTCATTTTTATTATGCTAGTAGACTAAATGGAATGGTAGTAAGACTTAATGGAACCCAATTTATTGCTTCCAGAAAGCAGAGTGTTGGAAATTATGCGAAAACTGTACTAAAATGAAAATGCATTTAGGACTTATCATAAAATAAACAAAGCTCAGTTTTATAAATGACTTTAACTTGACTTTCCACCTAGACTTTGATAGTAGAAAATTGTCTAAATAATGGTTACAGAGTGTAACTCTAACCCTGCTTTAGATTTAGCTAAATACGAACTATTTAATTTGGACCGCCTTTTATCGGGTATAAAAATTAACTCCTGTTGTTTGTTATAACCTATTTTAAACTGATAATCCAGCTCACCCAAGCCAATAGGTACCGTAACAATCAAATCTTTATTGATATAAAACCAAAATATAGTTCCAAGGTGATTCACAAAATTAATATACGAAGATGCGACCTTCATCCTAACAAAATTAGTAGCACCTCCCACTTTAATTCCCTTATTTAACCAAACATACTGTATATTATTCTCAATAACAGGCGAGTATGAATTATAATTTAGTTTTGGACTTGAAACATTCACTTATGAGTCAGCCTCTGTTTTGATAATTATTAAAAGACATTAAACTTTAAAAGGTGTTTTGCTATAGGTAGTTTTGTAATATAAATCCGGGTTTATTTTGTAATTTTTTTATATGACTGTATTGCCTATTTGTGTTTCTGTTTATTTTATCAATTAAAATTGAAGATAAGAATTTGTAGATAAAGAGAATCTGTGTTAATATTTTATTTTATTGATCTAAGAGAACTGTCGGCTAGTCTAGTCTAAAATAATAACATTCATACTTTATGGTTTTCTGCTCAGGCTGTGTTAATGAAATTACGTTATATAAAAGCTTGCACACCACCCTATATTTATAGAAAAAATACTCCCTTTTCATGAATAAAACCTATTTATTTTAAAAGAGTGTCCATGGAGTTTCTTGCCGGTTCTTTTCCATGAGACCAACCCCTTGGAACCGTACAACTAGCTTGACTTTTCATAAGAACCTGTGATAGGTCTACTTGAAATTGAAAAATGACTTTGCAAAAGTCAAAGTATTTTTTTTTAATTTGGATAACAAAGCCTACAATTGACCTCTAACAGAATCTCTAAATGACACCAAATTTAAAGGTGTGTCTTCAATTTACATAACACAACAATGTATTTTCTTCTAATTTATTTGTCTAGATTAAAGTTCAAAGATGCCATAAATAAGATATTAATCGTTTATATTCAGGGCACAAGTCTAACTTGATTACAAACATCCAGATAGTTGGTATTATGTAATCAGTAACACAACTGGTCTATCTGTGACGCCCTAGTGCATAGGAATTTTATGCCATCGACATTATATTTTATGTAAGTTACGTCTTGCTATGAAATAGCTTTTAGGCTAATAGGCTTCTTGGATTAAGAGGCCTATTTAAAATCAAGCCTTCGCATTTGGTGGTCCGCATTGATAGAAAAAATTAAATTAAAAATTTAAAAAACCCCCGACACAAAAACTTAATTTCCCTTTAAAAAGTAAAAAATAATAAAAAAATACGTCGCGTTGGGGGACCGCTCCTAATTATTTCTTACTTACACTTAATGACATGCCCATCTATTTAGGAGCGGTCCCCCAACGCGACGTATTTTTTTATTATTTTTTACTTTTTAAAGGGAAATTAAGTTTTTGTGTCGGGGGTTTTTTAAATTTTTAATTTAATTTTT
>NWSH02000050.1:14007206-14060319 GCA_002382865.2 Heliothis virescens
GACAGACAGACAGACAGACAGACAGACAGACAGACAGACACGTCAAACTTATAACACCCCTCTTTTTTCGTCGGGGGTTAAAAAATGAGGGGCACAATTTATTAAAGTGGTAATATGTGTAAACAATCCGTATATATAATTCGGTTATGCATTGCCATTCAACGTGGCAATGCTGCCAGCCTTTTGGGTACATTACCGAGTGACAGCGTTGAGGATCAATTTTTTGATGCGCTATATTAGATTTAAGCTCTGTATATAAGAATAGTTATAATTAAGATAATAAATGTAAATATATTTTTTCATTCGTATATGAGGTAGAATTTTCCTTAAATACTGTAATATTAATAGTCTTTTTATTTTTTCTTGAAAATTGCTAAGGCAATCCACATTTTTGTCAGTTCACAATTCAGTGTAATTGACAATATCCGAAAAAGGGTTTTATACTAATTTAGCCTCTATAAAAAAACCTCAAATGTAAGTAATAATTCATAAGAACCACCAACAAAATTAGCCGTTGAGCAGACAAACACTCCCGTCACAATACAATAAATATTAAACTCTGTCCCATTGAATAACTTCCTTTGTTTCAAATTAATAAAAAGATCACGACATCAAATAGTTCCAAGTCACGACCAAATAATATTTATTGAAATAAGTTGATCGGACCACATTTCTTTTTACCCTTCACATAACGAGGTGTGAGGTAACAAAAGGCGGATGGACAGACAAAACGATTTGTATCTATCTAGGTAAGTTATCTAATAATAAGGAAAGGTTAAGTCTAGCTCTTTGATCTACTTGAAGATATATTTGAAGCAATTGAAAGTACCAGATATTTTTTGTTATAATTTTCCCACAATCTACTGGGTGCATTAAAATTAACATAGTTGGGTATTTTTTTTCAACACATACCAAGCTTCTGTTTAATATTTTTGTATAGCATCGTATATTTCTATATATTTCAAAATCTCATATGTGACAAAATAGTGATTATGTTAAAATTGTATGTTATAGTTATAGTTATACTAAAACTTCGCTTCTTTATTTGATTCAGACCAGCCAGTCAGTACGCCAAAGCTTTCTTACTTCGATATGACACACAATACATAATATACAATAAACCACTTTAACCTTGACAATATGGTATATTTTGAGTATTTTCATTTCTATATTTCTAGATAAAAAAAAACCACACACGAGTCAAAATTATGCAAATCAGCTCCAAAGGTGTAAAATAATATACATCAATTAAATAATTACGAACCAAAAGATCAATCACATAATTTTACTTAGGCTATATATCATACATGCATACAACTCAACAAAACTGACCCATTGAATATTTTTTACGTTCACTTTCTGCGCTTGAGTTTGCATACGGTTCCGAACGAGTCACGATTTAACCCGAGTCTGCACGATCAAAATAAGATCGATTAATTTAGGCGATATAATCGATTGTATCTCGAATTTGATATGGTAAATAAAAATATGGTCGTTATAATTACGTTGGATCATTAGAACAAATATAATTATAGCATCCTAATAACATTCTATGGACCTTAACTGCTTTTAAAGCAAATACGAGTAATAAAACATGCCGACCCCTGTTCGATAAAGTTTTATTTACATCTACAATTATATATACAGGTTTATTAATTAAATTTATATTATAGGTACAGTCACCAATCGTAAAGTAGACAACATATACAGGACAGTAAGCTGTAATGGGAGTGGGCACTACCTGTCTCGGAGACACGATACGACTCAACCTACTGAATCAACAAGAACCAACAACGATGGGACTATTACAGACTAATTAAGATTACTGTAGATAAGTAATTTTGTTGTAACAAAGGATCTTCTAAACGCTTTGACCCATCGACAACTTAATTCGCTTGCAATTTGATAAACGACGTTCGCTTTAATGGCTTTAAATTACAGATTTATAGATTTGGAAACTGATAAAATACTGCAACTCTTATACTGTGGACATTACACAACTTCGCAAGGATTTTGGTTAGATAGTGGGCGATTTCGACACTCATTTCTCCTGTTTTTGTACTTTTTCCCTATATGTTTTTCTCTTGCATTTAATTAATAAATGTTTTTTTTTCTTTCTTTCTAGTAACACAAAAAAGTGTTTCCTTATGTGCATAAGTTCACTAACAACATAAACGTCAGTTTTCTTAAACAACTGTTTATTAATATATTTTTAGTGAACAGTTGTTTCAAAAATAACGGGTATTTGTTTGGAAGAAATATGACTTGTACCCATCTGAATACTCTCGTCAAGTAACTCTTGTAAAATGAAACAGAGATGTGACGTCTTCAATAAAGCAAGAATCATTCATTATAATTAATGAATGTGCTGTTATAAATATGTATGTGTCGGGGCTTCGTCACCGGATGGTCGAGACATTGTGGAAAACACGAAATAATACTCACAAAACTTTAATTAACACTTGTATTGGTTATTCACAAAAATGAGAACACAATATAATCAGTGATGCTAATGATTCGCAACGATTAGAAAACTAGGAACGCGGGAAGTTTAGCGCGGAGTAATGGCCAACCGTCTCCTTCGGTGTCCGATTCAAAAGTGAAATCGTCCGCTCGCCACCATCGTAAAAGACAACTGTCATTCGTCCAGTAAGTACCGTCATTACTCCGCACTAACCATCCCCAAGTTAATACTTGACGTTCCTACACGAACCGCTAAGTTTTTATAAACAACGCTAGATGGCGTTAATTGAAGTGTGCGTCGGCGCTTCGACACGGCCGTCCTGATGATCACACGTCCCCGTGTGAAGTAACTGGAATCAAGGAAAATTTCCAAACAGTACTCATCCAAAGGCTCGGCCATACCTGACCCAAGTATAAAGGGAACTTTATTGAAAACCAGTACAAATCTTTAATGAAAACCATTATCGAATCATTCTTCAAAAGCCACCATGTCGAACAACACCCATACTTTGACCTACCGAGGGTATTCAACATCACACTTATGACCTCCATCCGGACATAAGCATCAAACACAACGACCTCCATCCGGTCATCACCACGTAACCTCCATCCGGTTACTAACACAACAGGCAACCTCCATCCGGTCACCACTACACGTAACCTCCATCCGGTTACTAACACAACACCACTCAGATCGAATCTCAAGGTTTGTCAAAATAACCTGGGTTTTGTTCAACATGTCAACTTTATTTGCCCAATTACGATACAGAATATAACGAACTTTTACTATGCTAGCTATTCTGATACAATTTTTACTACTAAGTATTTAATCAATTCTGTCAGAGTCTTTTGTCGTGTCATTCTCTTCATCGTCATTGTTATCTATGTGGGCGTCAACGTCAGTAATTTTTCGCAGTCGGTCGTGCGCGTACTTGTACGATCACCGTCAAGTAATTTCTAAAATGTTTAACTCATCATTATCACAAATTAACATACCGCGTTTTTTTACAGTGCCTCCATCCAGCACTAAATCGAACACTGCCTCCATCAAGCATGTTCTAGTACCTAGTAATACCTCCATCAAGTGCTACTTAGTCGCGCAATGTATCTGAGACCTCAAATACCTGATCATTATCTTGATCAACCAATTCTTCTACAGCTTTTCGAGATTCAGGCATCCTTTTCAGTCTGTCATGGGAATACTTGTTTGCCCTTTTGGAATACAATGCTTTCAACAAGTAATGGTCTGACTAAGCTAGCTCACGTACAAAGGCAATTGGCTAAGCAATTCGATAAACCAGATACACTTTATGGCTTCTACCCTCATTGCTAGTCAGACTTTCAATTTGTAATTACAAGAACCATCACAACTACGGTTGCCATTCTCATCAATGCATCATTGTGTCCCTTGCCCGTTCGAGCCACCTGCCCTCTTCAGGCCTCCTAAGGGACCACAAGCACAGAGACATGACACCGACTGTACCACAGACTTTACACAGGTCTCTTCCCAGTCACCCGATGCCATCACACAGGCCAACGGGACTTTTCCAAGTCACCCCGATATCCATCATAGGTACAGCTTAACACAATATAATCACTCAGTAAGGTAACACTTTACGAACAAATGTACAGTCTGACACACAATTTAAGGCATACCAACTCACAGTAAGTTAATTGAGCAAGTAATAAATTAAGCAATGAATCAAAACAGCGTACTGTTTTATCAGGGAAGAACCAAACTCTTTTTATTTTGTACTTGTTGGATTTCCTTCTCACTATTTGAAATGAAAGCTATCACATAATTAAACTCTGTCTAAGCTCAAGTAGGCAATTAGGCTGTCTAAGGCAATTAATTCTCCAATTTGATAAGCGACATACATCTCAAAGCAAATACGAGATGGGCATTACTTTCTCCATTTAACAGACACAGTCTTACATCATCTATCTTGTTATCGTAATGGATTATAGCATCAAAGCTATCAAGGACTTTGACTTAGCCCGGGGATCGAACCCGAGTTCTCGTGCATCACTACTAAAGTGATAAGATAGTCGACAACAATCAACATCAAGGATTAACGAGTTTAAAAATAACACAAAACAAAACTGGACTGATCTTACCAGGATTATCCTTCCTGCTTCAGGTTGCTACACACTGCACTCAACCCTCGTTCAGCATTCCATTACCATATTGACATCTTGCAACGTATGCTCAGTAGCAACTGCATCAGCAGTACGAGTATACGAGTTTTTCCGCTGCATCAACATCAGGAACCCATTATGCGACTAAGGCAGTGATTAGTGGGCAAGGTCATCCATGACTGGTACCTGCCCTCGGATGTAGGACCTGTGGACAAAATACTCAGAGAGGAAAATAGCTCGGCTATCCTGCCAATAGAAACTAAATCTTCACCGTTTGTATTTCCACTAAATTTACGGGGATAGATTATCTCTCACTCATAACACCCATTACACTCGTAACAACAACACTTTGTTACTTGGGTTTAATTTGNCTGGAATCAAGGAAAATTTCCAAACAGTACTCATCCAAAGGCTCGGCCATACCTGACCCAAGTATAAAGGGAACTTTATTGAAAACCAGTACAAATCTTTAATGAAAACCATTATCGAATCATTCTTCAAAAGCCACCATGTCGAACAACACCCATACTTTGACCTACCGAGGGTATTCAACATCACACTTATGACCTCCATCCGGACATAAGCATCAAACACAACGACCTCCATCCGGTCATCACCACGTAACCTCCATCCGGTTACTAACACAACAGGCAACCTCCATCCGGTCACCACTACACGTAACCTCCATCCGGTTACTAACACAACACCACTCAGATCGAATCTCAAGGTTTGTCAAAATAACCTGGGTTTTGTTCAACATGTCAACTTTATTTGCCCAATTACGATACAGAATATAACGAACTTTTACTATGCTAGCTATTCTGATACAATTTTTACTACTAAGTATTTAATCAATTCTGTCAGAGTCTTTTGTCGTGTCATTCTCTTCATCGTCATTGTTATCTATGTGGGCGTCAACGTCAGTAATTTTTCGCAGTCGGTCGTGCGCGTACTTGTACGATCACCGTCAAGTAATTTCTAAAATGTTTAACTCATCATTATCACAAATTAACATACCGCGTTTTTTTACAGTGCCTCCATCCAGCACTAAATCGAACACTGCCTCCATCAAGCATGTTCTAGTACCTAGTAATACCTCCATCAAGTGCTACTTAGTCGCGCAATGTATCTGAGACCTCAAATACCTGATCATTATCTTGATCAACCAATTCTTCTACAGCTTTTCGAGATTCAGGCATCCTTTTCAGTCTGTCATGGGAATACTTGTTTGCCCTTTTGGAATACAATGCTTTCAACAAGTAATGGTCTGACTAAGCTAGCTCACGTACAAAGGCAATTGGCTAAGCAATTCGATAAACCAGATACACTTTATGGCTTCTACCCTCATTGCTAGTCAGACTTTCAATTTGTAATTACAAGAACCATCACAACTACGGTTGCCATTCTCATCAATGCATCATTGTGTCCCTTGCCCGTTCGAGCCACCTGCCCTCTTCAGGCCTCCTAAGGGACCACAAGCACAGAGACATGACACCGACTGTACCACAGACTTTACACAGGTCTCTTCCCAGTCACCCGATGCCATCACACAGGCCAACGGGACTTTTCCAAGTCACCCCGATATCCATCATAGGTACAGCTTAACACAATATAATCACTCAGTAAGGTAACACTTTACGAACAAATGTACAGTCTGACACACAATTTAAGGCATACCAACTCACAGTAAGTTAATTGAGCAAGTAATAAATTAAGCAATGAATCAAAACAGCGTACTGTTTTATCAGGGAAGAACCAAACTCTTTTTATTTTGTACTTGTTGGATTTCCTTCTCACTATTTGAAATGAAAGCTATCACATAATTAAACTCTGTCTAAGCTCAAGTAGGCAATTAGGCTGTCTAAGGCAATTAATTCTCCAATTTGATAAGCGACATACATCTCAAAGCAAATACGAGATGGGCATTACTTTCTCCATTTAACAGACACAGTCTTACATCATCTATCTTGTTATCGTAATGGATTATAGCATCAAAGCTATCAAGGACTTTGACTTAGCCCGGGGATCGAACCCGAGTTCTCGTGCATCACTACTAAAGTGATAAGATAGTCGACAACAATCAACATCAAGGATTAACGAGTTTAAAAATAACACAAAACAAAACTGGACTGATCTTACCAGGATTATCCTTCCTGCTTCAGGTTGCTACACACTGCACTCAACCCTCGTTCAGCATTCCATTACCATATTGACATCTTGCAACGTATGCTCAGTAGCAACTGCATCAGCAGTACGAGTATACGAGTTTTTCCGCTGCATCAACATCAGGAACCCATTATGCGACTAAGGCAGTGATTAGTGGGCAAGGTCATCCATGACTGGTACCTGCCCTCGGATGTAGGACCTGTGGACAAAATACTCAGAGAGGAAAATAGCTCGGCTATCCTGCCAATAGAAACTAAATCTTCACCGTTTGTATTTCCACTAAATTTACGGGGATAGATTATCTCTCACTCATAACACCCATTACACTCGTAACAACAACACTTTGTTACTTGGGTTTAATTTGACACAGTGCTTCCTGCACAACAATAACATCTAATTGGAAGACTTTCGATCAACAAATTAAGCAAAGCAAAATCACCGCAACTTATCGGTTACTATTAACCAAAACAGATTTTGAAGGTAATGCGTACTCAATCTCATGAAACCTTTACCCTAGCCTGTGCAGCAACACAGACAAAAATCGCACCAACGATTAATTTTAGATTCACTGTCACATGTGCCTCAACACATGAGACAATTTGCACACCAACGCAAATCAGAATCGCACCAACGACTCTCAAAATAGCTATCGCTAAATGTACCACAACACATAAAGCACTCTGTGCACCAATACAGACTGAAAACGCACCAACGATTTCTTACAGACCCATCGCCACATGTTACTCATGAGGTGCGGTCCAGAGGTTTGAGTATGAGTACACACGCCATTATTAATCGGATGTGGTTTCACTACCACTGCCATCAACTTTGACATCTAACTTTCGAGGCACTTGATAATCGAGAATCTTCCTCACACGGTCATGGTGGTACTTTGTACACTACCGTAATTGATTCCCGTTTACTGTATTGTTTACACGTTTGCCACTAAACTAAGACCCAAAATTATTGAGCATTCGGCTCCAAAATCATAATAAAATGGAAATGACTCACCAAAGTTCATCAACACACCACGAGTTGCTTACACAGCAAGCTACAACGCATCGCTCGCTGCTGGAGCAAGCGCTGCCACTGAAATTCTCGTCACGGCGTGACGTCATCGCTCCATTCTTCAAACTTTCTTCAACTCGAGTGTATCCCAATTGCATGTTTAACAACTTTTTTCTCGGAGTCGAAGTCGGGTAAACGAAAGCCATGTGATGACGTAGTAGGTGCCTTCATGGCTTGAATCAGCGACACAAAATTGCGATTCTGTTATCCCATCAAACGCGTCCATTAGTCGTCGCTAACCTCTTCGTTTCGAACACGTGGGTCGTTGCGGTCCAATCCCACTTCTGATGTCGGGGCTTCGTCACCGGATGGTCGAGACATTGTGGAAAACACGAAATAATACTCACAAAACTTTAATTAACACTTGTATTGGTTATTCACAAAAATGAGAACACAATATAATCAGTGATGCTAATGATTCGCAACGATTAGAAAACTAGGAACGCGGGAAGTTTAGCGCGGAGTAATGGCCAACCGTCTCCTTCGGTGTCCGATTCAAAAGTGAAATCGTCCGCTCGCCACCATCGTAAAAGACAACTGTCATTCGTCCAGTAAGTACCGTCATTACTCCGCACTAACCATCCCCAAGTTAATACTTGACGTTCCTAAACGAAACGCTTAGTTTTTATAAACAACGCTAGATGGCGTTAATTGAAGTGTGCGTCGGCGCTTCGACATATGTATGTTTATCGTAGTCAGAACTGATCATAAAACAAGAGAGAGTTAATTGAAAACGATGTGTAAATAAATGAGAAATGGTGTTCGCGGATTGAATGTTAAGTTTATTGATGTAAATGAAGTATAGTGTAATTTTCGCAACATGTGTTTACTCTAAGCTCAAAAAATAAATCAACTTTATATGTTAACTATGATGCGCTTAAGCTTCCAAAGTTTGAACTTTAATAAGGTAAAATTACTTAGGTAGAAAAATTCACGAGATGTAATAAAGCAAGGAATTAACGAAAAATAAAGTAAATTATGGAGCCCCATATATAATAAGCAGAAGACCGTGGTTTTGCTAAATATTAATTGCGCAAAACTAAAAAATATAAAGTCTTAAATAAAGAAATATAATTAAAATATTTCCTATTTCTCGATTTTGTAATACTAACCACACCTTAAACCTAACAACATACCTGTTTTCAAAATGATTATCAAACAGAAAGAAATCCCAAAACATTTTGAAATCTCTTCCAAAAAAAAACCGAGTCTAACTTAAATTAACTTATATCATCTTATAACGTAACTTAGGAATCCTTTCACCAGTCTCTGATATTAGATAGCTACTGATAAATTTGTACTACTTCCGTACTGTCCTAATAAATATAAGTGTATGTTATATAATATATAATTAAAAGGTTAGAGGTGAATGTTGGGTGAAAACTATGTCAGCTTGTGGTTTTAAACTGATCTGGGTGTAATAGTGTAATGCAATTTAATGTAATGTAATTTAGAAACATTCACAAAGCAGCCCGGAGTTGGAAATTGGTGATTGATTCATCCATGCATAGGAGAGCACGTTAATGTCGGTCCTGCGCCTGATCTCTCTCCGGTCGTGTCGGATTGCCGTCCCTTCGGGTTATGAGAGTGAGGGAATAGGGAGTGCACCTGTGTTTGCGCAAATGCATGTGCACTATAATATGTCCTGCGCAGCTGGCTGATCTCCTTATATGAGAACAGCCGCCGAGGTCGACAATCGGCTAGAACGCTATTAGTGTAATGCAATTTATGAATAGACTGCCTCGCCGACATCGCTTTAAGCATTATAGTAACTTTCATAGAGCAGCCAGGAGTCTGGAAGTTGACGGTGTTATACCCCCGTAACTGGTAGGGCACGTAAGGCCGTCCCCGAATGCTCAGTAGCACTCGTTGTTATTATAATTCTACGTCAGAGGCTGTCAGGCTGATTTGAGAAAACTCTAACACTAAGGCTTGTTAGGAGATTAAACATGCCGCTCACGCGAAGATTATTTATAATAGAACTGATATAAAAAAGGTATTTTGTATTATCTATTTGTTGCAATTAATTATAGAAATTAATCCTTACTAATATTATAAATCGGAAAGTGAGTTTGTTTGTTTGTTCCGCTTTCACGCCGTAACTACTGAACCGATTGCTTTGAAATTTTGCAGACGTAAAGTTAGAAGTCCGGATTAAATAATAGGGTACTTTTTATCCCGAAAAAAATAGATATTCCCAAGGGAAAACAAAAATATTGTTAGCTTGATGGATGGATTGTAGATGGCGCTGTGTGTCGAACCGAATTCCACGCGGGCGAAGCCGCGGGCGGAAAGCTAGTGCTAAATAAGCTATAAAAAATCACTTTATGTCAAATAATTATTATACTATTTTTTCCATTCATTTATTCCACATATTTTTACATTTTTAAATATTTTATAAATACATATAAAAAAAAACAAAACATTTATAAAAATAGTCTCCCACCGGCATCGGAAACATGGTCCAAGCTACCGGCGGTCAGGGCTCCATAGAGAGAAACCTCCTGACGATGCGTGCCGTGTCCAGAAGTACAGCTTTCTTTCAGTCCATACTATTATTATTATTATACTAATTTAAGATAACAACTGTTTTTTCTAAAGATTTAATAGGATCCGTATTTTAGCCGTGCCCATATGATTATTTAACCTAATTCTATTAAATAAGATAAAGACAAAAAGTAATTCTATAGTAGTAGTCATTCTTAAGTAGTAGTAAAGTAATTCTAAATAGGCTGAAAATCATCACTTTTTGAAAGTCAAGTTTACATAAGACATCCTCAAAAGCGCTGTGTTTTTGCCAGAAAGAAGATATGGTGGAACAAACTCGAATCCCCAGTGAATTGTGTAAAAACTAGGTAAACAATATAATGTATATTTTTAATTAAATAAATGTATTTTCGTTAAACTTTGGCTTGTCACTGAAAAAATTTTCCAGAATAAACCCCAGACCACGGAAATCGAAACTTAATATAGTTTAAACAACAAAGCGGTAGGTCTGCTATTCTTTTATTTTTTATATTTCTCAGAATATGAAACCCAACTTAAAATTACTATATTTTATTAAAAAAAAACATCTTATGAAGTGATTTTTCCTTGACCACCGACACTGTAAAGTTTAAACTTGAATAATAAACAGGAATAACACGTAAGCGAACTACTAGTTTTAACTAAAAGGTTATAAAGTTCAAACAATAGTCGTTGAATAAGATCATTTAAATATAGGCACTGTTTTTACTATGCAACATATTATTGTAGACAGGCTTAAAGTTGACGCAAATTGCTTACGTTCAAAAGGATAAAGTAGCTAGGTTTTTTTTTAATTGACCAAAGAGCGTAATTCAGTCAGTTGTTAGTAATAGGTACTAGTAAGTGCCATAAGACCATTAAGAAAAAGTTAAAATTAATGTTTAGAATACAACAATTGTTATACAATTCACATGCAAGATATTACTTAGAATTTTGTTCAGCCATGCTAAGCCCCATATAGCGGAATACAGAAATGCCAAAATAAATACCTTAGGCTACGTACCTATATCTATACTAATATTATAAAGCTGAAGAGTTTTTTTGTTTGTTTGAACGCGCTAATCTCAGGAACTACTGGTCCGATTTAAAAAAATATTTCAGTGTCAGATAGATTTATTTATCGAGGAAGACTATACGACTACTTTTTATCCGGGTGCGCCGAGAAGTTACCACGGGACGCGGGTGAAACCGCTGGCAGAAGCTAGTGTACAATAAGCAAGATAGATTCAAAGGCAATGAAAAAAATCAAGTCATGAAATCTGCTGCTTTCAAACTAAAATTAAAGTATTCATTCTACCTATTTAAATCTTTCCGAAAATAACATCAAATTAAAAGTGAACCATACACCAATTTGGATGACAGCCGCGACCTCTGAAGATCGCACCCGACCTCACCAGGAGGTCGACCTCTCACCAAACATGTTCCGAGACAAGTCGAACTGTTTCAACTTGCACTCAAATTAACCTGTCAAACGATGCAACCGACCCGTCAATGTAACATTTGTGGGAATATCGGTCAGGGAGAAGCTGATACCCAATTACAAGTAATTTGATGAGTAATTAGGAGTAATTTGGGTGTCAAATTAAAGTAAATAGAAGTAGATATCGCGTCTTGTTTGTGTTTTTACGTATTTGCAGAGCGAAACTTGCGTAGTACAGACGACAGCACGTCAAGTTACCACAATCTATCAAATTTCTGTAATTGATTTTCAACCTTATCACAATGGAGGTAGGCACATGTTGACTGGTAAAATTTGATAGATTCGTTTACGTTGACCTGCTGTCGTCTGTACATTTTACCAGAACTAAGTAATAATAATGAACTCGCCTATTATTTTTGCACCTGCATTTTGACATTATCAGCTTAAACAGTAAGGTCAGTGGGGGCAAGATGAAAAACGGGGTAACACAAAATGTCATCCATAACTCCAGATTTAGTGCAGATTTTGCAGTGATAGCAACATTATTAGAATCGCCATTTTGTTACGCCAAACTTTCTCATTCAGCATTTGCCATTTCGAGTGATTGGTCGTGTTAAAAACTTAAATACCCGAATCGTGACTTTTACGAAGTTAAATCGAGTTTTTTTATCTTCCCCCGAGTTCCATAACTTCACTTATGAGGTAGGTACGAGTGTTTTATTGGAATACCTGCTCATTATTTTGAATTTTTAGTCGTGTTATTACACCTAAATATGTTTTTATAACGTATTTTAGGAGTTATTACAACTTTCCATCTTCACCCATAAAAATTTGACGGGGTAAGAAGAACATATAAAAATTTCGATCTGACCCCGATTTCAAAACTCATAGTTTCATTTCAAATTGTGTGGATTTTAATTATTATTATTAATAAAAGGATTTATTTGATTGACAGTATTTTTTTAAATTCATTTTTAAGCTGTAGTGAAAAGTTTGGGAACCTCTTCTTCAATCTTTCCCCCGTGGGGTAAGATTGAAATAGACAAAACCAATAATTTGTTTTATCTTTGTTATGCCAAGGCATTTTGACACTACTGGTAGTTCCGAGTATTCTAGGCACTTCAAAATAAAGACTAGTGAGCATCAACAGCGTCAGATATTCATTTGAACGATTTTAGAAACTATTTCGGTCTTTCCCCATCACCTTTTTGTCTTTCCCCTAGACATATTTTCGTAATAACAACATTTAACTTATTTTTTTTTCTGCTTTCGAATAGATTTAATAGGAAGGTATTAATATGATACAAAAATATATTCTTTGCTCTTTACTCTTGACAAAAAACATTTTAGAATACGCTTATATGTACGGTTCTACACGTCTTCAAACACAACACTGCTCATCTCATTGAAAAACCGTTCGATCTTGCCCCTATCGACCTTATATATTTGTGGCCGCTATAGTACAATATTACTCTATAGTTTTTTTTTTCTGAAAGTTACAGATCCTTTTCTAAAAGTCTCTTTGGAAAAGCCTTCTCTCATACTCAAATATTTTCAGCTGACTATCTGCTAACATAACCCTGGTTATGTTTCTCTATGAGTATAAATAAGTTTCACACGGAACATGTCATTGAGTCAGTGAATCTTCTGACGTATGTCATAAAGAATAGGTCAGAATCGTGAAAAAATTTAGAATGGTTGCAACCTAATTGATTTTACGATGACCTCTGAATGGTACAACGCTTATGAAACCTTAGTATCATCTTCACTCACATATAAATTATTCTCAGTGACCTAAATAACTGCCTCGTTGGTCTAGTGGTCGCATAGCGCGACTGCCGTGCCACGGGTCTCGGGTTCGATTCCCGGGCCAGGCCGAAATCGCTTTGTGGGTTTTAGAAGCTTTCACAAAAGCAGCCTGGAGTTTGGAAGTTGGCGGTGTTACACCCCCGTGCCTGGGAGGGCACGTAAAGCCGTCGTCCTCGATTGTTACCTACTCAGTAGCAGTCGTAATTATAATTCCACGTCAGAGGCCGTCAGGCGGATTTGAGAAAACTCTGACACTAGGGCTTGTCAGGTAATTAAACCTGCAGCTCACTCGATAAGAAGAAGAAGAGTGACCTAAATCATAATTTATGTAACATATTTTTTAAGTCTAATTTTAGCCTGAGGTACGAATATACGTTACCCAACGACCTTTAAAGATTCAATAATGTTACCATTCTAAAACAATTATATGACTATCACTTGTGGTTAAAAATTGACGTTTAGTTCGACCTGTCAGATGTGAGACTAACAAAAAGGTTTTATGTAATAGTGAACTAATGATTTCATATGGAATATTATTAAATTGCCCAATAAAAAGCTTGGGTACTTTTACTTATCATTAGTTCTAGTTACGGCTTGTTTCACAGGTTCCTGATAAAGTCCTAGATAGCTATCTGACAGATAACGCCAAATAAATGTTTTTAATTTTGAATACTTTTCCATGACATTGCGGCAAAATTATATCCAACTAATATTATAAATACAAAAGTTTGTATGTTTGTTTGTTACTCCTTTACGCAAAAACTACAAGACGGATTTTGATAAAACTTGGCAGTAATATAGCTTATACATCAGAATAACATATAGGCTACTTTTGATCTGGATACGGGTAAGCAGTTACTTCGGGAAGTGGGTGAAAACACGCGGCAGAAGCTAGTATGATACAATAAACCTAATGCGTTCACATTCTCTATGCTCTACCTTACGCAGACGATGAGCCAGACATAAGATAATAAGCATTGCACTAATATTTCCCTTAACAAATAAACTAATCTATACTAATATTTTAAAGAGGTAAAAAAATTGTTTGTAAAGTAAGTTTATTTGTAAGGGGTAATCTCTGAAAGTGATGAACCAATTTTAAAAATTGTTTCACTGGTAGAAAGCTACATTATTCGTGAGAGCTATAAGCTAGCAGTATTTCCCACGGGACGCGAGTGAATCCGCGGGAAAACGGCTAGTTACCAATATAACCTTAACCATCTTTAAATATCAAACCGCAACTTAAATGCTAAAAAATCAATTAACAGGTACCCTAGAGTACATTAAGTGCAGCAAACTATTTTAAAACCTTAATTGTTTGCACACGATGCTATGTAGCCTCGATACTATAGAAAGGCACTGGTCATCTTGAGTCTTAGATAATTGAACTAACTGGACACGGTATTGCCGTGCCATCATCTTTGCTAAAAGTGAAGTTTATGTTTTTGCTTATAATTAAATTTTTGAATATAGGTATCAGTCAAATGCAAGACAAGTCTGCGTCAAGTTTATGTTTATGTTTTTGTTTGTCAATTTTAGTGTGTAGTCGTGGTGGCCCAGTGGGTAAAGCACCAACCTATCGTATAAGAGTGTGGGGTTTCGATTCCAGGTCAGGAAAGTACCAATGCAACGTTTTTAAGTTTGTATGTACTTTGTAAACATGTCTTGTTCAATGGCTGATTATAGGTCAAGCATCTCGGGGAAATATGGATGATTACAAATTCTACAGTCACCAACTCGTATTGAGCAAACGTGGTGATTAACGCTCACTCGTACTCTGTGTGAGAGGAGGCCTGTGCCCAGCAGTGGGACGGTAAAAAGGCTGATAACGATGACTGATGTGTGTGCGATGAGGTTGAAAATGAATGAGACGTCCACTTGCGCGTGAATTGGCAGATTTTTTCAATCATAGATTGGTGTTCAAAGCGGTTCCAGTTGGTTCCATGCTCCAAGTCTCAACAGTACGTCACAAGGACTGATGTGCATTGAAAGTGTTACGAATGTTACGTTAAATGAGTGTAGATGGTTTTTTTGTTGACTGTACTTAGTGTGATTGGGTTTCGGAAACGCTGTTTTTAGTGTTAGAGTTAATGGATTTATGTGTGTGAACTAATGTTGCTAAAGGACTAGATTGGGCGATATTAAGGCTCATTTTCACTAACAAAATAAACGTCTGTTTTTCTTAGAACAAAAATGTTTACTCAAAAATCATACGTGAGTTTTCATAGTAAACTGCTCTTTTAAGAAAATCTAACCACTTAATAAAATCAACTTAACCCATTCACTGTCCACAAAGTAGATATAATATTAAACAATTGATGTGTATCACTTAAGATTCACGAGACAGGTACCTAAAGTCAGTCTCGTCTCCCCATAATGGTTAATATAAAAACTGCTTCGTTGGTCTAGTGGTCGGCATAGCCGACTGCTGTGCACGAGGTCTCGGGTTCGATTCCCGGGACCGGCCGAAATCGCTTTGTGGGTTTTAGAAACTTTCACAAAGCAGCCCGGAGTTGGAAGTTGGTGATTGATTCACCCGTGCATCGGAGAGCACGTTAATGTCGGTCCTGCGCCTGATCTCTCTCCGGTCGTGTCGGATTGCCGTCCCATCGGGTTATTAGAGTGAGGGAATAGGGAGTGCACCTGTGTCTGCGCAAATGCTTGTGCACTATAAAATGTCCTGCGCAGCTGGCTGATTTCCTTATATGAGAACAGCCGCCGTGGCTGGCAATCGGCTAGGACGCCATCAATATAAAAAAATGATTTTTTTTTCTAATCCGTTTTAATTTCTAATAGTGTGTCGCAAATCTTTCACGTGGGTCTCGTTTTTATAGATTAAAAGAACTATTGAGCAACGAACACATCTTTGAAGATTACTCGCAAATACAGTACCAAATTACAACACCGCATTGATTACATTCTAACATTTAATATTTCATTGTTTTTTTCTTAATCAAAGTACTGATTTGACCTGTTTCTTCATAGTATTCAATTCACCTGTCATCTTTATAATCTCAGTACATTTGACCTCAAGTTCGTTAATTAAATGTCAGGTCATAAGCGCATCGATATTAAATGAGAGGTCATCTTCGTGTATCGTGAAATTTATAGTTATTTAGCTGAAGTATTTTATCTGATTTGCATTTTTATTGATTTGGATGACTTGCAATTTTTTATTTATTTATTATGTGTTTTTTTTTTATAAAAAATATAATTACATCAAGCAAACAAGGTTTTGGATTTCGGTTTTAATATACAAGTCTATATTTTGTGTTAATTTTTTCTATTTACTCTATTACTATTTTAAAACTGTCATCCGAATATTTTGAGGAAGCTCATAAAAAGAGCAGGCGCATATCGATGCCTTAGAGTGAAAACCTCGTAAGTGTAAGAGACATGACTTTTCAGGAGGAACATGTAGGATGTTCTTTGCGAAGTTATCTTCCTAGAAACGAGATAAAAAAAATGGGGAAAAATTGCATTTCCGAGGTTTTCACTCTAAGACGACGATATACGATTATGCACAATACCTAACCAAAGGTTTCCGAGTAGTTATAAATATAAAGATGTTGACATACCATATTTAATTACATCGACTAAAAGCAATCATCGTTGCATCGAGCTGCAACAATTTAATAAACAACATAAATCTTAATTTTTAGGGTTCCGTACCCAAAGGGTAAAACGGAACCCTCCGTTTCCTATCCGTTCCGGAACCTATCCGTTGCCGCTATAGCAACAAATACAAAAAATAATTTATTGAGGCTGTTGATTTATATTAATTAATTGCAAAATTGTATACTAATAGCGCCATCTATTAGGAATAATGTGCAACTTAAGTAACTCACACTTGACCATTCCTATTGTACTTTTTTCATTGATAATGGTACGGAACCCTTCGAGCGCGAGTCCAACTCGCACTTGGCCGGTTTTTACTACCGACCACTTCAAGCTATCTCTAATCTAAGATATCGCAATCCCTAGTCAAATGTAACACATAATAAATAAATACAGACTCATTTTTGTTGCACTGCATTTGCAATTATTAAATGCCAAATATTTTGCAATGAGTACACCGAGATGTGTGATTAAAGTAGAGATTAGAAAATGCATTCTTTATAATGTAACTTATTTTACACTCGAGTGCAATGAATTTGGGACCAATCCTCGACATTCAATGTTTATAGTAGACTTCAATATAATATTGGCAGTATATTTTTAAATCCTACTTCCTAACGACGTTATAAACACGAGAGGTTGTAAGTATGTATGTATGTATGTATGCATGTTTGGTAAAAAATAAGCAAATCCATTTAGTCCGTAATTTAGATTATCGCAAAATATTGGACACGTATTTTTTGTTTTTAAAAAACTACCAATAATAACAAAGATAATGAGTATCAAAGTTCAGGAGTGGGGGGTCCTAACGTCACGCCTATATCAAAATTGTACGTAGGCGTGACGTCACGCGCAATTTCAGCGGTCTACAACTTCGTAATTATTTGTTTAGATGAAAAACGAAAAAATACGTTTGCAATATCTTTTTATAATCTAAAAGACGGACTAATTAGATTTTTTTAGTCGTCATGCCTATTCTACTAAACGGATTTTGATGAAAAATTGGCTTTTAAATTAGAATAATATATTATTATAAGCTACTTTTTATCCGGGTATGAGTAGTAGTTTCCTCGAGAAGCGAGTGAAGCCGCTGGCGAAAACTAGTTTATAAATAAATATAAAATTAATATTACTTCGCCAACTTAATCTACCAAAGGTCAATAAATCGTTCACGCTATATTAACAACTAAATACGTCTATTATTAATACCTTTATTTTACACTGACAAGTAACAATTCAATTATCAAAACTGCATACAGTAATTGCAATCACAAAGTAACTTTGACATTGCACTTTGGAACCGCACAAAAAATCTACACTGGACAGCATTTTATGACTACGTTATTTTAGCCTTATTTAGGGGCCAAAGTCAGGTTTAAGCAATTCGCGAACATGAATTAAAACTAAACAGGTCCATCACGTAATTAGTAATGTAACGAGAATGACTTAACCTTCTAAATAATGTGGCCACTTACTTGGATTTTTGTAGCTATTGAAGTGCCAGTACATATGACTGAAAATTTTAATCGTCGACGTACAAAAATACCTATAAAAATCTGTAAAAAAACCGGCCAAGTGCGAGTTGGACTCGCGCATGAAGGGTTCCGTACTCCATCCCCCTTAATTATTTTTTTCATTTTTAGTATTTGTTGTTATAGCGGCAATAGAAATACATCATTTGTGAAAATTTCAGCCTTCTAGCTATCACGGTTAGTGAGATACAGCGTGGAGACAGACAGACAGACATACAGACCGACAGACAGACAGACAGGCAACGAAGTCTTAGTAATAGGGTCCCGTTTTACCCTTTGGGTACGGAACCCTAAAAATTGTTAGCAAGCTGTTTCTTAGCAACACTATAGACATTTTATTTGTAGCTATACCTATATAAAAACTATAATTGTTTCTTGAGAAAAAAATATACACACCAAACCCGCTTATAGAAATCATAATCAACCTCACAACCAACACTTTCATAAAGGGTAACGCCATTTTTATCTAAAATCTTAAAAATTACCCCATCTGCAATATATTTTGAATTCAATTAACACATGCATAAAAC
Source organism: Heliothis virescens (assembly GCA_002382865.2). NCBI lineage: Eukaryota > Metazoa > Arthropoda > Insecta > Lepidoptera > Noctuidae > Heliothis > Heliothis virescens. The sequence continues at coordinate 14,026,478 of NWSH02000050.1, forward strand.
TTAAAATCAAAGACAGACTTTATCATATCCTTCGTAAACTATAGATAGCACTTAGTTACAAGAATTAGCGTTCCGTCACTTGTCGCAAACAGATAATCTCACGAACACTTTGCTAATGAAACTGGTGCAAATATTTACTTAGTATTTACACATTTGTGATAATATTTTAGCATAAGTCTAGTACTGGATGAGATAACAGTGTTTTGGATGCTGTTTGCTTTGTAGTTTAAAGTTAAACGCGAATAATACATGGAGACTAGGGCCTTTGCCACACTAGACGGAAATTCCGTCGCCGAACTTTCGCGGCGGAACGCTAATATATGTTATTGCATATAAAATACAAATAACGGAACGACTGATCTTCCGTGCGTAGTGTGCCCGTTATTTGTATTTTATATGCAATAACATGTATTGGCGTTCCGCCGCGAAAGTTCGGCGACGGAATTTCCGTCTAGTGTGGCAAAGGCCTAGCTGTCGGAACTAATCTGTGCACCCGAAAAGTAGCCTATAGCCTTCCTCGATAAATGGGCTATTTCACATTGAAATAAATTTTCAAATCGGACCAGTAGTTTCAAACAAACAAAAAAACAAACTCTTCAGCTTTATATCTATACTAATATTATAAAGCTGAAGAGTTTTTTTGTTTGAACGCGATAGCTAGCAACTACTTGTCCGATTTGAAAAATTCTTTCAGTGTCAGATAGCCCATTTATAGAGGAAGGCTACTTTTTATCCGGGTGAAACCGCTGGCGGAAGCTAGTTATTATTATAAATTAATTTTGGGAACAAAAACAATTCCTGGTGATACTAAATTGTTACTGGGGCCCACTATAAAAGTACCGAGTAAATAAAGCCTGAAGAATTAAATATACTCTTTCATAAAATAAAACTGTCTTTGATGACTTCGGAACGTTTATAGGCCAACCACATGATACGAGATCATTAAAAAACCCAAAGATCAGTGTCTCTTTGAAATAATGTCAAGGACAATGGATGCCACATAAACTTGTCAATCTAGGAACCTTTAACGTCTTAAGTAATGATATTCAGCTGACCAAATAAAATATATCAGGTGCGCTACAGTGTAAACCAATTTGTTTTGATCTATAACGTGCTAGCGATTTTAAGCCTTGTTGTGATATGTTTAAAGTTCATTTTGCAATGACTGTCAAAACATGCTTGACAGATGTGCAAATTATTATACTTTGTGACAAGTTATTATTGTCTTTATTGCTGTTAAAATAGAGTTTAAAATTGAAGCAGTTGTGTACATCCTTTATGGTATTTTTGCAAAAGATGAAACTTGTTTGGACTCTTAATTTCGGTGACCATTTTACCTCTTTTAAGTAATACAGCTTTCTGAGTGATACACAATCTGATAAAAAAATGTTTTTTTTTGCTTTCGCAAGTAATTTTGTTAAAATTAAATGACAAAGGTGCGTTACCAAGTTGACTGCGTGTTGGAGAATTTCACTCCAAATTAAGACAAAACCCCGTCATAAGAAAGCGTCTCATTATAAAATAGTAGTTTCCTTAGACAAAAAAAGATCATTAAATTATTTTAAAAACATGGATCTGTATCCACTACCAAAAATGTTCAAATGATAGCTTACTTGACTCATTTCAGTTCTTTGAACAAAAGCTCTATATATCTGTACTAGCTTCTGCGAGCGGTTTCACCCGCGTCCCGTGGGAACTAATTACCGCACCCATATAAAAAGTAGCCTATAGCCTTCCTCGATAAATAGGCTATCTAAAACTGAAAGAATTTTTCAAATCGAAGCAGTAGTTCCTGAGATTAGCGCGTTCAAACAAACAAACTCTTCAGCTTTATAATATTAGTATAGATATGCCATGACCATTATAAATTGAAATTCCGATACACAGCCTAGTAAAGGTTAATCCAGAACAATAACAGTGCTACCAGGAAGCCTCCGTGACAAGAGACATATTCAATGACTGGCATTTGATTGTTGCGACATTTTGCTTTAAGCACGACGGATAATGAGCAAGAAAAAATGTGCAAATGTCACTAGGTATGTAATGAATGGAATCTTGACAAAAATCTATAAATCCATATTCAATTTTTTTTAACGATGGGATATCATCGGTATAAACCCTCCCGCTGTGGGTGACAGCGTGAGGGAGTGTCAGACTTTTACTGACTAAAACCCACCGTGTTCCTTCGGGAGCCCTTTGTGCGCCAGGGCCGCGGTAACTCTTTCGAACAACCCGCAGCCCCGGTAGTGTTGTGATCATACGAATGAATGCAAAAATAAATAAATAATTTTCATTTGAATCTATGTTATGTTATGAAATGCACATGTGTGTGTATACAATGTCTTTAAAAATTGGGAGTTAAATGAACAATTTGACTTCATGTACATGCCCTAGATAAAATTCTCTTATTACCACTTCATGGGTATAAAATACAGCAAAAATATGTTTTTTTTTTCATATTTTTTGTATACACTGACTTACAGTCATGAAACACATAGAGTGATTAACATATTTCACTATCTGTCAATACAATAGTAAGCCAACACCAACCCATACACACCAATCAAGTTTGACATTTAAACAACAATACATTGTAATCTTAACCGTCCAATTACTGGTGGAATAACATCACATGAGTAGAAAAACGGAACAGAGACTAAGCTTCTTAAGAACGTGCAAAATTGTTACCTATTTTGGTAGGGTTGTCACAATAGGTTAAGACAAATTAAACAAAACATTTGTTAAATAGTTTTATTAAAAGTTATAACGCAACAAACATAAAAAGCAGTCGGATTGAACCTCCTCCTTTTTTTGAAGTCGGTTAAAAGACGCAGGTATAAAAAATTCAGCTTAATCAGACGTCGGGAATAAGTTCAAATCTTTACTTACAATACTTAAACTTAACCCAACCTGGGTGGGTTGGGTTGTAGTAGGTAGGTATGTACACACTTACAATACATACATACTTACAAATGCTAAACTTGTCATAATAATGAAAGGTAAAAACAAACCGTTTACAATTCTCTTCTTGTTAAAAAAGGGCCCAATAAAATAAACGCAAGTGGGTACTTGAAAAGTAATAATCACAATATTTACTCACCTATCGTACTCCTTGGGATAGTTGAAGTATGATATATTTTTAGATTTTCTAGTGTTATTCATACACACAGTACAATAAACCACCATTTTTAACAAAATATTACGTTTAATATTAAAATATTCAAACTTGCAACTAAAAAAACAGATAACGTGCGTCGCACCGACCCTGAGATTGTCAACTGGCTGTGCAAGCGCAAACCGGTCTTTTCCCAGAATCGCTGCGTACGCGACAAGCGGCCAGTGGTCACACACACATGCCCCGCGTACTTGTAGTAGTGCAATCGATTCGCGCGGTTGTTTGAAGCTTAGTCTCTGTTCCGTTTTTCTACTCATGTGATAACATTAAAAAAAACTAGTCGATAGCCATGACTTCTCCTGTATTTTATTAGACCATTTGATTTATGAAGGTGTTCTAGCTTAGACTAAATTACTGCATTCCGATGTCGTATCTATTATGTATTATGCATTAGTTAAGCTTTGTCGGAACGTTTTATGCTGTAATAGAATTTTAGTATTGAATATTTTCGTAGTAGGTTTTTGATTGCTACGTTACGTAGCCGCTACGGTTATTTCGTAGCTCGAAGATGGTGTAGGCAGATGAGATTTTGAATAACTTATAAAAATAAAATGTTATTATAATGTTCCTTTTGCTAATTGGGCTGTAGGTTTTGTTTACAATAGTAAAGAAAAGTAGATCAATAAGTGTCTGTTTATGCCCTTTAAAGTTTAAGAAAAAGGTACAGTATATATAATTAAACATTGTAGTCTAAAAATATTCTACTTAATAACAAGTTAATGTCAACTGATTACTAAATATAAACATGAAGGATATAAAAATCTCAAAAAAATAATTTCACGTGTCACTTGACAAATAGGATAAAGAATGGAAAATTATAAGCTGAATATCACCAATATGCCAGGTAAACATCAAAAATGACAAAAGGAACTTCCTTATAGTCTTTTACAAAAGAATATGTCATAAAGGAAAGGACAGCCTACTTCAAAAAGGGTGGTATTTAAACGCAAATCAAAAAATATCCTTTTTCTATGCAAAAAAAATCCGAATTCTCATCAAAATTACTGATTGCGCAGCAAAATATTCAACGCAAAATATCACAAAAACACACTACAATTTATTTTCGCAGCGTACAGCGATTTTTCTTAAAGCAAAAGCTTTTTTATTAATGCACAGCTAATAATCTTAATGCACATCATACATGTTAACTCTTTTTCTTTTAAATATAGCTTCTATTTTTATATTATTTACAGCAGATTTTCTAAATAAAACAGCATTTTATTAGTCACAGTCTTCTTATTATTTATTTATTATCACATAATGAGATCAGCAAAAAATATATAAAATTAGATACAAAATTGTATTTTTAAAGCGAAAATGTTAAAGGGCAGTTGTAATTAGCAGTTTTGGTAAGTTAAAAATTATGAATGGCACGTTTAATAACTATTTCAGCAGTTAAAACTAAGCAGTAAAATATACAAAAATGAGTAATAAAAAATAATGAAATGGATCAGTGAATATATAATTGAGCAGAAAAATAATTAAATGAGCGGTAAAAATTATTAAATGAGCAGTTACGTGTGGGCAGTAATAAATCGGAATTTCTCGGTAAGAAATCTCATTCTAAGCAATTCTATAAACAATGATGTAGTAAAATGCAAGCAAGCAGGCAACATGCAAGCAAGCATGCATCATGCAGCAGGCATGATTTCTGTCATGGCTCCGGCGCTGCGGGGCTCTGGCGGCCCCACGCGAGTTTATCGTCGCAGATAGCTTTAACGCTCACCACCACAGCTTCGGCTTGCTGGCCGGCTGAGCCGGCCAGCCTCAGCTGCGGTGGCGAGTGTTACAACCACCTGCTCCTCAACTCGCGGGCCGCCTCGCCCCTCCGCGCCTACGCGATTTTGAATTACACTCTAGGGGTAGGGCAGACAAGACTACGTGGAGTCGGATTTACAGCGATTCGTTTTTGCCATTAAAACCTAGTTTATGACAAACTTGTTACAGATAATGATTTCCGGAAATAAAAATTTAGGTAACGAAACGGAGTCCCCTCGCTATGATCTGCTGAACTATTTATCGAACTGCTCATTCCGTCATTTTTACCGCTCATTCGATTTTTGGACTGCTCAATTATTTTTAGAATTGACATTGTATGATAAATCCTATCTCTATCTTACTCGCTCGCGCCACTCTGCACTCCAGTGAAAAAAGTGCGCGAAGCCGCGAACCTTTTTCGGTTAATTTGTTTTGCTTTTAGAAATAATGCAATTAAAAAGGATTTTTTTGTTACAATAATCATTTAATTTGCCGAGCATGACTTCTTGAAAATTAGGACAAATGTGATGAACAGGTTTTGTTCTACTTACTGGTTAATATGCGACTGAGATAGTTATTTTGCTTCGAAATATGGAAAATTTGCTGTGCAGTTAGTATTTCTGCCATGTATGTAGTATTTTTGTACAAAAATAAATTTAACTGTATTGCATTATGAGGAAAAAAGTAATGTCATATTGATGTATAATTTCGAATTATCTGCAGTTTGAGTTTGCTAAACATTTAGTTTATTTGTAGTGAAGTAAGTTATTTGATGTAAAAAAGAGTATAAATGATGAGTATGTATTGATAGACGATTATTTTATTTGATATGCAATTTATTATATCCCCTTCAAAAAGACACTCCAATTACTGCACCAAGTATAAAGGACAATGGGCGTTTTGGTACCCCCGTCCAACAGTGTTGGTTGTAGTACCATTGCGTAGGTCTTGGCAAGGCAAAAAATTTTTACTATGGCGGCTAGTCTCAGATCCTTGTCCAATTTGCGTGACATCGACTAATATAACGTGCAATGATCGCTAAGTCGTCAACGTAGATGCAGTTCTTGAATTCAAACTATATCGAATAAAATCCGATAAGCGTAAAAAAAAACAAGAATGTGCCCATTTTAGGACGTTTGCCTACCGACTGTATTAAAAGAAACTGTGGAAACCTTTGCAGCTCATGCACAACTATGCATATGTATTTGATGAAAGCGTTTCAGTAGGTATTTAATACCAATTATATTGATGTTTAGAGTTGAACACTCTGTCGTGCTCCCCTTAGTGTAGGAGAGGTGAGTATTGATGATTTCCTTCCCAAAAAAACGAAACATATAATGATGTGTACGTTTGAACTATTGTCAAATCGGTTGATGATGGTGTGACTGAAGTTTGACTCCATGGTCTATTGAAAACCTATAGATTATAATAATGTGTATATTAAAGATTAAAAGATGTCTATTAACTGAGTTTAAAGTGATTATACTGGCGACATATTCCTTATAATGCATTTGTGTATTTAGATGACATGCTGATGTTTTGTCGAATCAATTTCAATGATTACTCGAATCGGACAACTAATTGAGACAAGCCCCATCATTTTTATGATTCTTCACGTAAATGCGTTTCTAATGATGTATCACACATTACTGTTGGAGGTGGTACCAAATCCCATACAACTTGCCCATTGTCCTTTTACTCAATTTCATGTCAAAATGTTGACTGTACCGACAAATTGTTAAATGTACAGATGCCAGCACAACAACGTATCTCTCGTCGATCAATCTATTTTCAGCCTTATCACAATAGTGGAAGGTTGAAATTCGATTGGTAAAATTTGACAGATTCATGTAGGTTGACCTGCTATCATCTGTACTGACAAAATGGCAGATGACCGTATTAGGAGTGGTCACCTTTAAGCTTCATCGAGTTTTTAATTAACGTGAAGAGCATCAATTAATATTGTACACTATGTGTTAATAATATTCGAGTAATTAACAGTAATTGTATCGGATTAAACAAAAAGGAATTTCATACGAAAATGAAAAGGTCATCCCACGAAAAACATTTCATGTAAAATGTTGCCACGACAACCATATAAGGTTTGCCCTGTAAAAAAGATATCAGGTCTCATGTAGAGCCATGCTTCGGAATCTACATGGCCTAACTCTAACGAACCGTCACAAATCTATACTTAATATTATAAAGCTGAAGAGTTTGTTTGTTTGGTTAAACGCGCTAATCTAAGGAGCTACTGGTCCGATTTAAAAAAACCTTTTAGTGTTAGATAGCCCACTTATCGAGGAAGGCTATAGGTTTTTTATCCGGGTGCGCCGAGTAGTTCCCACGGGACCCGGGTGAAACCGCTGGCAGAAGCTAGTTCTACATATGTGAAAAATATGCATAAGGTCACTCTCAATAATAAAAGAATGCTAATCCAAATCTCTTCTCTCATAAATTGTAACGTTAAATGTCAAGAAATGTCAAAGATTTTTATGAGACAGAAACCCAAAAAAGAATACAGGACTTTAAAAATATAATATCACCAGTAAAGTTCATAGGTAGTTGTAAATAAGTTTATATATATATGTGTGTGTGTATTAAGTTTGTAAATACGTTTGTGTATAATTGAAAAAATAAACATTAAATAGTTCATAGGTGAGAGCTTGAAAAAAATGTCTTTTATTTTAATACAGTTATATGCGTCAGTTAAATAAATAATAGAAAAACCAAACGACGTATTAACACAAAAACGGTTACACTTCATTTCCTTATATATGTTACTGTAAAAGCCCGAACTGTGGTAAATCCTAGGATTTACCGGTAAAACCTAGGATTTACCAACTCTCAGTGGTAAAAGTCCGAACAATTCTTTTATTTCGGACTTTTACCAGTATTTAATTGGTAAATCTTAGGATTTACCTCAAGGCTACGGTAAATGTCGAAAAACTTTTTTTTTTAATATTAGAATTTAGTATATCCTAGGTCTTAATTCTTAATCATGTATTTTAATTAGGGAACTAATTTTTTGAGCTGTTATTTAAATATTCGAGATGTTATTATGATCAGTTGAAAAACATATTGAGCAGTTATTTAATTTAATGGCGGTTGATTAATTATTGTGACAGTAAAACATGGACAGTAAAAAAAACAATTAGATGGGTTATTTTATCATACAATGTCAATTCTAAAAATAATTGATCAGTCCAATAATAGAATGAGCAGTAAAAATGATGGAATGAGCAGTTCGATAAATAGTTCAGCAGATCATAGCGAGGGAACTCCGTTTCGTCACCTACATTTTTATTTCCGAAATTCATTGTCCATAACAAGTTTGTCATAAACTAGGTTTTAATGGCAAAAACGAATCGCTGTAAATCCGACTCCACGTAGTCTTGTCTGCCCTACCCCTAGAGTGCAATTCAAAATCGCGTAGGCGCGGAGGGGCGAGGCGGGCCGCGAGTTGAGGAGCAGGTGGTTGTAACACTCGCCACCGCGGCTGAGGCTGGCCGGCGCCGGCCAGCAAGCCGAAGCTGCGGTGGTGAGCGTTAAAGCTATCTGCGACGATAAACTCGCGTGGGACCGCCGGAGCCCCGCAGCGCCGGAGCCGTGACAGAAATCATGCCTGCTGCATGATGCATGCTTGATTGCATGTTGCCTGCTTGCTTGCATTTTACTACCTCATTGTTTATAGAATTGCTTAGAATGAGATTTCTTACCGACAAATTCCGATTTGTTACTGCCCACACGTAACTGCTCATTTAATCATTCTCACAAGGAGGGAAGGCGCGTGGTGGTACGGGTACTGGGGAGTGACGGATTGTCCACGAGTGCAAGACGACGCGCCGAATACGTTATGACATGCCTTTATGAACATTTACCGTGTCATTGCGGCAAATCCTAAGATTTACCAATTAAATAGTGGTAAAAGTCCGAAATAAAAGAATTGTTCGGACTTTTACCACTGAGAGTTGGTAAATCCTAGGTTTTACCGGTAAATCCTAGGATTTACCAAAGTTCGGGCTTTTACAGTAACATATACATGCATAAAATTATCGTATAAACCTAATCCATTTTTTTTGCAATTAGTATTTTGAGGTTAATAGTTTTGCCGTCTGTAAAAAGTTGACGACCTTTAATTTTTATATAACTCCTATTTTATAATAATAATTAAACATCTAATATGACGTAAAGGTTAGATTCATATATCTTTTAAGATATATTTAAAAAAAAAAAACAATTATTTATCTTAACATCTAAGATTGCAATTGAGTAGTAATGGCCTGTCAGATAAATATAATAAAAATAATATTATAAATCACTCTACTGCATAATAAATATAACGTTTATTTACCAACAAAAAATATACATTTACTTTACATAGCTGTAAAAATAAAGTCAAAAAGGCTACATTCATTTTTAATTACGATAAAAGATCAATAAATATAATATGTATTTTTCTATTAATAACTGGCCGTTATCTCGCGGTTTCACTCGTGTCAGGTGGGCAGTATTGCGAATACCCATATAAAATGTAGCCTAAGTTACTCTGGGATAATGTAGCTTTCCAGCAGTCGAAAATTTGTTCAAATCGGTTTAGTAGTTTCAGATTCTTTACGGTACAAACAAACAAACAAGAAAAATGTTTCCTCTTTATTATATTGGTATAGAAGTATAGATTAGAATTTTAATATACAACAAAACCAATACCACACGCATCCGCAATCGAAAAGAGCATCGAGATACTACTAGATATTTATCTCTCACACTACACTTGCGGACAAAAAAACCAACTCAATTGCCCCACATATCATTACAGGGAAGTCCAAGAACAAGTGATATTTACTCGAGGACGTCTACTCTTCTTTTTGTACCGCCTTACCTTCCCCTCTGGAAATAGATTTAAGATTAACAAGAATTAAAATGGCCGGTAAACTAGTTAGCTTGCAGTTTATACGGCTTTTTTTCAAAGTTCCGCTCCATCAAGGCTGTTACGATTCTATTAAATAAATCGTTGATTAGTGTTCTTAGATTGCCTTTTTAGCGTGGCCTCAAGTGTAAATGTTTGAAAGTTCGAATTATGAATTGAAATAATAAGTTATATTTAAATAAGTTTTATTTATTCTGTCTTTATTCACCTGTTTCTTATCGTGAGGAATGATGATTTACCGGTTATGATGATTTTTCATTAAAAAAAATGTATCTTAAACAATACCTTTATTTCCATCATACCATTTCCATATCAATAAGGGCAAAATTGTTTATAAAAATCCGAAAAACAATAAAATCAATAAATAAAAAAAATATCGATCCGTGTAAAAATGAAAAATAATTTAGTTAACCAATTACACAATTGACATTATATTAACGATTAAAACCTATTTCGATTTGCTAATTTATATTTCAGATTTATTACTTATCTAATTTTTATTATTTCCTTATTGATTTTTGGATATTATTGCGATAAAAGTTTATTACGTTAAGACTACTCTATATTGATACAACAAAAAATTACTTTGAGCAAGGAAGATAATTGGTTCTGAAATCGTTAAATTATTCATTGCAAAGTTAAAAAAAAAAATGGCTAAATGGTAATCGATTTTCGCATTCCATATAGATACATGACAACCTTTAATTAAAGAGACGGTGATTTTAGTTACAAAGTCTTATAACTAATTTCACAGGTTCTAGATAAAGTTTTAGATTGTTATCTGGCAGATAATGCCATGGAAATGTTTTAAATTTTGACTACTTTTCTATAACATTATTTATCATATATATAAACTGGCACTTAATAAACTAATTAACATTTTATATCAAACCGTACCAATTTCAATATGGCAAACAATTATATCTATTCGAAAAATAGCTTTGTCTGAATAGCGATTAAAATACTAAAATTATTTCCAAAATGTATTTATTTAAGCAGATACATACTCCAGGCACTTTACCAACTTACAAAGTATATATTAAGTGGTTACTACATAAGGTTACTACATAAGTTGGCAAGTAACTAAGTATTGCTACATCTAATGGCCGATCTGTAAGCTACATTCACATAGAGCACTTTCATAAGTCACTGACAGCGATGTTCTTATAATTTAGCTAGTTTTATCTCGTATATTTTAGATGCCAATTGTTATGGCAAAAAATGTGTTTGCGTCAACGCGAGTATACTGCTAGTATGTTCTTCAATAAATTGTCGAGTACAAACGATTAGTTTTATTAGTCTTACTTATTTAAAAAGGTGTTATGCAAATTGGAATGCCGAAAATTCCATACAACCTCCGTTTTTTCATACATTTAAGAATCTAAGGCTACTGCTAAGGTGTTGTCGTATACGTAATAGCTTCCTCATTCTTTATATGGCGCTTGATATAATTTAAGTCATTAGAAGAATATTTGTTAGCAACTTCATTTTTGTGGGCTATTTCAACCATTGATACGAATGATTTTTGATTAGATTTAAAGGGTTAGTAAACTTTTTTTTAAATTGTTTTTTTCTACTTGTTTAGTAAGATATTTGTTTTGCTATTTTATGGTCTCCATAATATTTATAAATTTCAAATATTATTACGATTACTGAGGAAAACTGTCACAATGAGTCCTTATCGAAAAACCATTTCTGGAAAAAACAAACTTTTCCCAATCTCTGTAATTTTTGAAGTGAAAACTTCTTTAGCGGCGTTGAGCACTTTTTGTATGGGGAAAAATATATAAACTCGCGACAGGTATCACGTGACCGAAATGTGAAACCCGAAATCGTGAAACCCAAAATCGTGATACCCGAAATCGTGAAACCCGAAATTCTATAGAAATTCCGTAAGTACAGGTCGGTAAGATATTTTATGACGTTTCAAACATGTGAAATTTGACAATAGTGTCAGGCTTAGTAATTATCATTTAAAATCATAGATGGAGTTTGGGTTTTTATTTTTATAAAATGAAATGGTGCCGGAGTATCTTTAGGTTAGCATCCAGGCCACAGCAATAAACTCAAAATATATATTTGAATAATTTTAGCTCAACCAGAACCCTCAAAATCGAGGAAAGACATGTGAGAAAAAATGTGTTGCGCCATCTATAATTTTTCAAAGTCAAGTAGTTAGTCAAGTATGAAAGTACGAGTATAGTTTTTATTCTTCAAAAAGCATAGATGGAGTCGTGCTTAAATTTTGATAATTTTGATTATATTTAATCGTGTTGGGGTATACCTTTCAGTACAGTCATAGGGACAAAAGATTTTTTTAAAAACTCTCAATATCGAGAGCAAGTGATGACAGTAAAAAGTAGTTGTGCTCTTTCTTCATTCCATAATCTCAAAAAAATATTAAAAACGCATAAAGTTAATATTTTATGTTTTCACTTCTGCCTGCACTCCCGGAGTGCAACCTGGTGTTTTTTTTTTATTCATATACTAGCTGACCAGGTAAACTTCGTATCACTTACCTTTAATATTTTTTTAAAAATCATATTTTCTCATCGTTTAAACCTACCCTCGATCTGTACAAACATTTTGAGACCAAAATGAGCCCGATCGGTCCAGCCATTCTTGAGTTTTAGTGAGACTAACGAACAGCAATTGATTTTTATATATAAGAAGATATAATTATACCACAATACAATATGTGGTAACTTAACAGCATTTAACGGTATTACAAAACACATCGGAACCAAACTTCAACCATAACCAAACATCGTTCTACTCTAATTAATTGACCAGTCATAGACTATGGGGTAATGTGTAATGTCTAGTAGACTGTGAAATTAGTGCTTATAGGCTAATTAGGCGGTTGGGACAGTATGGTTGATCGCAAGTGGGTTAAGGGGTATCATGGTGTTTGTATTATGCAAAGAAATAGATTGTTCATAGTGTGTTATACTAAGGGTTGCTACACACATAAGTGAGCCGGCATTATCCGGCACATTTGGGCGATAAAATCTATACTAATATTATAAAGAGGTTAAATTGTTTGTAAAGTAAGTTTATTTGTTTGTTTGTAGGTAATATCTAGAAGTAATTAACCGATTTTAAAAATTCTGACATAGGCTATATTTTATCCGGGCAGTAATTCTCACGGGACACGAGTGAAACCGCGGGAAAGCGGCTAGTCGCATATATGTAGATGAATGTTTGGAGTAAAAAGTGTAATAATTGCTTCGGATCGGCTTTGTTGTTCGACATAAATACTGCCGAAACGACAATACTCGCCCGCTTATGTGTGTAGCAACCCTAAGTTCTCAAGTAGATTAGGTATGGAATAAATAAATATTTTAAAATCCTCTCTTCTATTTCGATCCTTATTAAAAGGACATAGATAAAAAATAGCGTGGTTTACTTGATTAATTTTCAGCAACAGCAATTAGTATTTAGGTATATAGTTTGGACCCACTTTAGGTAATTTACTGGTAAATTAAAATTGATCTTTCCTATACTTAATGAAGCACTAAAAGCATAAAATTACGATCAAATAAATTCGTCCATGAGTGAAATTGAATCAATAATGCCCAATAATTTTACACTGAATCTACCTTTATTTTACACCACCGAATTCTTGGTAATTCGACCTTAAAATATGTTATGTTCGAATAAATTAATGAGTGCTACATTTCCTTGTTATAATTACTGTTCAATCAACCGATAGTAATATCAGTAGACATATTGAGTGGAAGCGGTCGATAGTTTGTGCTTGATATCAAATAGATCGTTACGATATTTTGTAATATTTAATGTAGTGTTCGACATTTCATAACTTAAAGAAACAAAACCGATTTAAAAGAACTTATTTTTTCCCACACGCACTAAGTTCTGAATTTTCTAATTGGTCTCCGCTCTAGATGACATTACAGCATAATATTTTTTATCTGTGATTGAAACAACATACAACAAAAGTTTTGCAAAATTACTAAAACATTTGTAATTTTTTAACGTTTACACGGCTTCTTAAAAATTTTCTGTAATTAACATACCACATGATGATCCCCAAAACACGAGAGCTCAGCCAATTTATTTACCTGAAAAAAAGAAAATTAAAATATTAAAAATAACGGAACAGTGATATAATGACAAAATTATATGATGGCGTCCTAGCTGATTACCGGCCACGGCGGCTGTTCCCATATAAGGAGATCAGCCAGCTGCGCAGGACATATTATAGTGCACAAGCATTTACGCATACACAGGTGCACTCCCTATTCCCTCACTCTCATAGCTAGATGGGACGACAATCAGACACGACCGAAGAGAGATAGGTACCTATCTACACAATGACTTCACAAAACAATTAACATATAAAATTCTCTTTGAATATTCCACGTAGGCGATGTCCTACAAGTCACATAATATTATTTCTATGTGTATGGTAGTCACAACGAGCTACTAAGAAAAAATAAGTATAGAGTGACTCCGCTCGCTAAGCATATAAAATATGGCAACTTGTTTACCTTAAAACACCAGTTTAGTAGGTAACTCCTTTGTTTAAAGATACTATTTTTTCCTTGGCTATGATTCTATTTTTAGATTATGTCCTGTCTTACCAAACTAATTCTTGACCTACTTTTTCTATGATATAAAAACTATTTTACATCGTAGTCAGTTTAAATAAACTTATTTATTTCCAGAGTAGTATAGTCAGAATGTTTTTAAGTAATCGCGTACAATACTGTACTGATTATTTAATGACAGTTAATGTTATTTTCATACTAGCAATAGCTCCATGGTTACCGAGGGAACTATTTCCCGCGTTCGAGTAAAAGTAGCTTATGTCCTTTCTCGGACTCTAAATTATCTGTGTACAAAGTATTGAAATCGGATTATTAGTTTTGGCGTGACACACCAAGTTACTTTCTCATTTATAATAAGTTAATGTTCTGAAGAAGCAAAAAAAAAACTTCAAGCTAGGAAAACCAGAAAGGCTCTAAAAAAGCCTAGATAAACAAACAAACGTATCCACAAAATGAATATAAAAACAAATTAAAGTATTATCGTCAATAAGACGTAAGCGGACAAAGGACAAGGCAAACTGCTGCCTGTCTCTTATCTAATATTAAACGCTGTATGTAAGTAGTCTGTTTATATACATATAATATATAGATTATGTATTTCATGTTTGTTGTTATATTTTAGTTTGTCGATGAAGGTAAGGTAAGAAGAGAAGGTTAGAAGAGCTCGTGGCTAAGTCAAAGCCGCGCGGATCGATCGATCATAAGGTTAAGCAACGCTTGAACGAGTTCTTCCGTGTTCCAGAAGGCACGATAAATTGGTGGGTGCCCGGCTGTATTTGAACACTTGCATCGTACGGGAGTCAGAAGCCAGACGGTCTGTACAACCAGTCTTACCAAGGGTTGCCAGGTGCCGCGGGTACTGGGTTGTGGAGGTCAGACCGGCAGTCCTCCATGTAAAACACTGGTTCTCAGCTGCATCCGGTTAGACTGGAAGCCGACCCCAACGTAGTTGGGAAAAGGCTAGGCAGATGATGATGAAGGTAAGGTAAGAGGCATCACGATTTGTCGGAAAGGTGTGTATGTCAGAATCGCTGTCACTCCTTGGGGAATCCCTTGAAATACATAAAGAGCGTTGCTACCAATCGCTGCCCTCGTAGTTTTGAAGATATTCTTCAGACGAATATCAGCTTTGCTCAGCTTTGATCAGCGATTCAGAAATCAAGTGCTTATTACACGATGACAATATGGATTCATGATAAGAGTAGCATAAGAGTAAAAATAAAGGCGATATAAACATCGTTCTTTTTTGTAATTGTGTAGTTTGGAAGTTCCAGAAGACAACTTTAAGCCGACAAATAATTGGACTAGAATTTTACCCGTATTTAATCTGCGGGGCTCTTACATCATATTCGGAGGGTAAGTTTATACGTACCCAAACCTTTTATGAATGCTAAAGAAGACTTACAATGATCACTAACTTCTGCCAGCATGTATATATGTAATAATGGCAGTAATGGCAGTAGTATACCAAGTTTCATCAAAATCCGTTCAGTATTCCTGCGTGAAGGACAAACATACAAATAAAATATGTCTTCTTCGGCTATACTTCATTCAATACCGAGTATAAGTCTATATATAAAACAACTTTATCTACTTTTAATAGTAGTAACAAATAATTTAAACACAGCCATAACAAATCGAATCGTACAAACGGTAAGAATTTATCGAGAAACCATGAACGAAATCTAAACTCCGGTTACTCAATGGTCACTGTGTTAAATAAACCGTTTCATAGTTTAAATTAACCGGTAATATAACCTGCATAGTAACTCGGTCTTGCTTTGTTGATGAGGCTTCGAAATAATATAACTTAGTTTATTAAGTGATGTTTTTAGGTTAGTATACCTAAACTAAAGAGTTGACTGAACCCTATGATAATTAATAGAGTTTATTTTAGTTAAGTATATATTTTTATTCCGGATATATATTTTTCTTGACGATGGGAAACCATCAGTATGACCCCTCCCGCTGTGGGTGACAGCGTGAGGGAGTGTCAGACTTTTACTGACTTAAACCCACCGTGTTCCTTCGGGAGCCCTTTGTGTGCCAGGGCCGCGGTAACTCTTTCGAACAACCCGCAGCCATTTATTTTAATCAAAAATTGTAATCTTAAAAAAATATTTTACAGGAGTAACAAGCTATTAAGAAAATCTACTTATCTATCGATTTTATATTGAAATACAACCTAGACTCGATATACTAGTCTTCATACCCCACGCTGTCGAGCTATAAAATTGCTGGTCCTATTATGTAGGCTAGGCTTGTTTAAGGAGACTAGTCATTCTAATTAATTAATTATATACAAGTCGTATGTACGTAGGTATAATGTCAAGCATCCGAACAGCCTTCAATGTTTAAAATAAAAAACTGAATGCAGTTTTAACATTATTCGAATGATATTATTTGTACTAAACTGCAGTATTTAACACGTGAACACCAAGTGTCCGACAAACAATAGATCTTCTATTGTGCCTGTGACCAGTGGCGTGCAATGCGTTAAGAGCAGTTGTCCTGAGCTCACTACTGCCATCATCATCACCATCACCTCAATTATTCCACTGCAGGCTTGGGCCTTCCTCAATATAAGATTATGCCATATCGAGCGTTCCTCAGCAAAAAGTTGCCGAATTCTACTCAACCTTAAATCGAGAAATACTCCATTTTGCCGGTGGGAGTCTTAACTACGTCCATAACCCGACAGCCATTATCCATCAATACTAAGCCTTTTTAATATAATAAAAGCATCCCTATTGTATACCCTAACCGCTTTTCATATTAGGAGAAAGACTAGCTGCGCAGAGCATATCATAGTGCAGATGCAGAAGCATTTGCGCAGACACAAGTGCACTCCCTATTTCTTCACTCTCATAGCCCGATGGGATATTCATTGTATAAACTAGCGTTTATAAAATCTACATTTACACCATAATTTCACAATACCAAACTTTTCTTTTCAACCCATACCGCAAGGTTAATCTCGAACAGTAATGGTTATAATGAACTACAAATTCTGCCATTACGCAATGTCTATCAGCGAGCAGATCAAATATTTCAGCGCTGTCACGCGTGGCTTGCGCGGGCGCCGATTTTCTATCGCTCGGGAAAGTTTAGTGCGTTTGATGGTTTGCATTAATTTATAAATGGTATAGCACGGTGAAATAAAATAAGAAGCTGACGTTACCATGCAGATGTACTAATAAACTTAAATTGGTCCACCGTTCTGATACATAATGAATATAACTCTTAAACACATAATTATGGTATACACAAAAATGCATTTGTTGTAACAGATTAGTTAGACCAATATTTTTTATTAAGCAATATGAATGAAACTCATGAAAAAATATGTTCAAATTGATCAATAATAACAATCGTCATTGCTTGATGGCAATAGCGCAGCAGGAGATCACGGTTCGAGAAATAATGACAAGTTTAAAACTGCGTTAATATTCTATTACTGTACTGTGCAGAATTCACAATATCTATAGTTTATATGTATAAAAAATATTAATAATATCATCGACGTAAAAAAGCGTATGAAATTTGGCAATTTCTCCAGGATCCCATCATCAGATCCTGGTCTCCTTACCATGGGACCACCTGTGAAGAACACCCTTTCAAACAAAAAAAGAATTTTGAATATCGGTCCAGCCATCTTCGAGTAATCGGTGAACATACTTAAAAAAAAAAAAAATGATACGGTCGAATTGAGAACCTCCTCCTTTTTGGGAAGTCGGTTAAAAAATATATATTACGTGCCAAATGTCGATACATCATCGACTAATGTTATACAACTGATGCGTGTTGTTTTGACCGCACTTACGAGTATCTCAGTGACTATTGGATCGACTTAAAAAAAATCTCTCAGTGTTACATAGCCCATCTATCAACAAATGCTAATAGACTACTTTTTATCCGAGTCCGCGAAATACAGTTGCTACAGGATAGAGATGGTACTGCTGGCTAAACCTAGATTACAAAATAAATGGAGTGTAATATAAAAACTCACTATCGTTAATGCCATCGCATTCGCCGCCAAACACTTTAAGTCCATCCAACCAAATCCGATGCGTTTGCGAACAAAAACTCCTATCATTCCACGATCTGTGATTACAGTATAATTAGAAAATTTAAGACGTTGTAAATGTATTTTTTTATAAAACATCGCGTGTTGATTTCAATTATTAACGAATTAATTGAGAATTCAAAGAAAATTGAAGTCAATGATTCTGGAAAGATGTCATTGCACTATAATTTACATGTTGTTATGCTAATATGGCGCTAAGTGGTATTTACAATAATAAAAGTGATTAACTGGTTGAGCTCCGTCGCCGTAAAGATACTTTCCATTGTACATTTCAATTAATATAATCCCACATAATTGAGTTAGAATATATAGAATAATTAACTCCACGTAATTTATGGATTTCCAAAATCTTAAACGTACGTTCCACCAGCGATTTCAATTCTTCCCGTGCATGGAGGATAAAAAATCTTAACTGATTAAGCTGCAAATATTATTGCCAAGCCAAGTTTAAGCAAAATCCTTTCAGTAGTTTTACGTGATAGAATAGCAAATAAACATCCTTAATTTTTTTTAAAAAGCCTTTAAAATATACTCAGGAAGTAAGATATATTTTTTTAAAGTAATTTTGGATATTCTCGAGTATACCATACTTGCTTACATGTGTTTTCTGAGACCAGTTTTCTTACATAATAAGTAACGCTCTTCATACATTCTGTGTTACGTAAACATAATTATCAGTTCAGTAGTTCACCTCTTATGCTTGTAATGAGATATTAAACGCGTATTACTATTAAAGAGTAATTTGGTATTACATACATAATTTATTTTCAATATTTTAGCAGTTATGTTGATATGTAACATCTTTATTCGGCATTGCATAAGAATAACTGCGGTTTATAAATACTGTACCTATTATATATAAAATTACAATTTTATAGTCTTTTTTTATTTTAGTACTTACTTATCCTCCTATTAAAATATTTTTTTAATATTCGCGTCATTAGAAAACAGAAGTCACAAAAAATATCATTAAACAAATAACCTTTTACTGACGAACTAAACAAAAATTATGTAATTTAACAAATTCATAGTGATAATTTTGCAACACAAAATTCGGCAATGATGTCAAAGCTATAAACAATAACGCGAATATTAAAATGAAATATCAAATGTAATGTAATATGATTTAATGGCTTGCAATATATGCAACAAAACTGTCGTAGCTATATGATTTATACGTCTGAACTTAATAATATAAAATAATTCTTATATTCTTTTTTATATTAGGTTGACTCGCTACTTTCCAGGCAATAAGGATGTAGGCAACTATTGACCAATAGTTAGCACGATAAATAGCCACTATTTCAGTTTGGATTGTAGTGTAAGCACTACCATTCATCTCCATACTGATTAACTGCGGAATTCAATAACCTTTACATATACCTGGCGCTTTGGTTACTAGAGATAGAAATCTGCGGAGCGAAAGTCAAAATTTTACCTCTAGTAACCAAATCAACAGACAGATTGATTATTGGGAACAGCCGTAAGGGCCCGACCAACGATCGGCCGATTAAAAGTTAGCAGTCTTAAAACTCTGCCTCATAGAAAAAACATTACTGCTATTGCTGACCTATCAAAAACTTAATTTCACAAAATAACACCTGCAACGAATTCATCATAAATTGCAACACGATATCTAAGAGAATATTTGAGACAGTAACAATTATGATTTAACAATACCGAATGGTACATAATGCGATATTTCCCAACATATTATTATATCGTTATCTTGTTAATCTCGTACATTTCTGAAACGTTACCTTTCACTAAACTAAGATTAGAAGGATAATCTTTGACTTAAGATCAATCATGAAGAATTTATATTTCCAATAACGGTTAGTTTGTAAGACGTGATCAAACTACTGAGTTAGCAGGATTTTAGCGAATTATTACAAAAATTGCAACTATAAATTCTTTATTTTTAACCGACTACCCAGAAAGAAGGAGGTTTGATAAATTAATCTCCACTTCTTTAAGTAAACACCCTCAAAGATCTCCACATAAATGATAACTGCAATTTGATTGTCATGTTTATTATTAAAAAAATAAACAGCATCAGAATCAAATACCTTCGTATCAAACAAACCGTTTCATTAGTTTAAAAATAACAATCTTCCAAAAAACGAACAAGATTATTAAAATCATAATACTTCACAAATGAAATAACTTAATTACGTAATCGTGGCCATTGTTCAACAATTGCTACATTAAGAAGAAAAGAGTTTACTATCTCCAAACTCTTAAGTAATTAATGAAGGTATTATATGCAAAAGGCTTGAAATATTCCCACAGAAATAAGTTGCTTTCTCCAAAATATTCACTCGTGTTTGTTCTTCAGGGATTGCGTTATAGCTACATGCATTTAAATATTAAACTTGGAATGAATAGACATTCCAAAATATAAGCGTAATATTATTATCACCATCCTCCTGCCCTTATACCAATTTTATTTAGGGTCTTCTATACTCTTCTATCTGCCGTCGTTTCACAAATAACATTTACAGTAGAAACTCGATTATCCGGCCCTCAGTTATACGGATTCGCGATTATCCGGACTGCCCGGCTATATTCAAAATATGTACCTACAAGTCGAATTTGGGCAAACATCAACGTCTCGGAACTTGCTAATGCCAGAATGCACGGAGCGCGGACGAGAATCCCCGCCCGAGCTCCTAGAGACAGCTCTCAAGTGATTTGAAAAACAAACAGAGTGTAATAGGTAAGTACTGTGAGTTTATTACAGCTGAAACGATTTCGTGATATAGCAGCAATCAAGAGAAAAAGTGGCTTACGTCCCAAATTAAACTTATTATTTTTAACAAATTATACGTATGTTCATATGTACGTACCTAAATATTTTATTTTGTGATTGACGCTGCAGTATTTTAGTACAATACATGTACGTATGTAATCTAAGAAAATGTATCTCTTAATTATTCCTAAATAAACATTGATTTTCGTTGATATTTATTTGTTGTTTTGTGTTGTATTATGTGGTACATATAAAATTATATGTACCACATATGTATGCACAAAACTCGCTATTCTTCATACATTCGATTATCCGGATTTTCGATTATCCGAATGCCTAACGACAAGAATTAGTCCGGTAAATCGAGTTTCTACTGTATCTAGCTATATCGACTGCCATACAATCCATCCATTTATACTTCGGTCCTCCTCTTCGATGATATCCGCCATCTATCAACATTATTGCAAAACTGTTGTTCACAACATGATCCTCATTCATCCGCATCACATGGCATAGATGGCCTTTATTTGATTAAGAAATCTCAATTGAATTAAATAAAAAGAGTTTGTTAATTTAAGTTCAAAAACCGAAATTCTACGAAAAGTTTTATTTTAAAAACCTGTAATGTAGCAGCCTTGATTTACACTCTTTATTGGCCCACTTGCAGACGTTATAAAAAACCAATTAGTTTCCATACCACAAATCTCATTTATGATAATATTAAACAAAAAAATAGTCTATCAAAATATATCTCTATTTCTATCAACTGCATGCATGATTATAAATCTTAAATGCAATAAAAGTAATGAGAATAAAATAATATTTAATATTAATTTTAATATTTAATATTAGATCTAATGCAACTGCACTAACTCTGATTGCTTCCTTGAATTAAAGGTTAGTTAGTGGAAATTAACATGTGGATCTAAATATAAAAGAAGGTCATTATATGAAAGAAGGTTTGACTCATGTAACTGTACCAAGTAGTATTAAACTTACCTTTAAAAGTTTCTAGTAAAATTGTGGTTTATCGGAATAAGAATTTTTGGTAGATCATTGATAATAATTGGTCAATTTAGTAGTGAACATCATATCGATGCAATGATGTTGAGTAATAATTTGGTATGAGAATCTATCTTTATTATTTAAGCTAAAATTACAATACGATTTTTGGTGGAGTAATTTTGATCATGCATTAGCATTTTATTTACCACGTTAGCAATCCATTATAGCCTATTAGTAAACCCAAATTGACGTTTGTGTGTTTCCCAAAAAAATAAGAAATTGGCCGAATTTGACCATAATCTTATTTTTTTGGGAAAGATTTTTATTTTAATTTTAAATCATTTTTTACCTCTAATCTTTCAATTCAATATGCCTAGCTGATACACTTATTGTCACTTCTGATTTAATTAATCAAACTTACAAATTACCCAACACATACTTAGCCAGAGGTTACAAACAAAGTAGGTCAAACCAATACAGATTATTGTCTATAGCAAATCATGGTGACAGGTTCGGTTAACATAGGCGTTTGCGCAAAGTATTCGGTTTCAGTAGCCACGGTCAAAGTTCAACCGTGAACTGGTTATTTAACTGTTCATCTGTAAAAGTAAAATGATTTAACTGAGATATTTCGATGAAGTATTTCTCGTTTTAGGTATTATTACTATATATTTTTTTTATTATTGTAGGCTTTGGAGTTTGATTTGGAGGTAAAATTCTGAGACATTAAAGGTGAAAGTAAAGCCTTTAACTGAAATATGATATGAAAATTATAAGTGAAACTCTTAAGTGGCAATGGTATACTTCAATTTAGAAATTCGATACAAAATGACTTTAATGGGGTCATTCTTTAAAAGGTACACCTTAGACGAATATCAAATAATCACTTCATATCTTCTAGTCAAATTGATCACCTCTTTTCAATAAGACTATCACGGAACAATATACCTCCCACAAAAAAATGTCACGACTTCCGAACAGGACTTTCGAGAAGTTTCGAAAGCTGTTCCTGTATCATACAGACCTGTATGTCTATCTGATAGGTATGATACAAGACATGTCTAATAGTTAGTAACTGATAGCTTAAGTATGAAGCAATAGTCTATTGTTGACTTGACATACCAGTATCGAGTCCAAAATGTTGATTAATTCTTTTAAACTTTTCATTTCAAATACTAATACTTTATAATAAGATAAATGTAACTTTATATGAATTAAAAGAGAGGTAACAGAAATGTCTAAAGCTATTAGTGATGCAAAGTTGTACTTAAGTTCTTGAACATTGATTGAATTGCAACTCTAATATTTTGAACGAATATTATGGTAAGCTTTCCGGGTAATATAAATTTAAAAAAGATTTTGAACAGGTAAAATTAAATAGTGTTTGAAATTAAAGGAGCAATTCTGAGTCATTAGATAAATAACATATCAAGGGCTCTGACGCCAACTCAACGTTGACTTAATTTAAGAACTAGAAAATCTAGATAAATATGCCTTCGAATGTCCTCGCTGTCAATCTAAATATAGTTATTCAATTAGTACCTAGAATAAGGCACAAACCTTACAGTAGAATTAACTAATTATATGCTTGACTTATTGCAATATAAGTTGGACTACTGAATCTGACAACCACAAATTAGATAGAGCACTTAAGGAAAAGGCGAACGCAACACATGAACTTTAGTATAAAGGATATTGCAAACATAAAAAATATAACGATCATGCTACACTTGTTACAAAAATAGACTCAATAATGCAATATCATTTCCTATCGATAGATTTACACTAAGATGCAATCTATAATCACATGACAGTCCATCTACAGACCTCTAGTTCGCCATTTCTAAAGACGGTATGACCTATTAGATCAGCATTACGCAAGTGAATGCACAGCCATACATTCACATCGTTGTAAATCATATTATTAATCTCTAAAGTGTGTCGAGAGCCGAAAGGCTTCTCATCAAAGAAAAAGATTGCGGAAATACGTCGCCTACATTCTATGAGAGATGTTTTATTTGACCCGACAAATTGCCCAGTAAATGAGTTCAGTGACCGAAAGCCACACAACACATTGTTAGTTGCACAAATGCATCAGTTTAAGTGTTTCTTTACGATCTTTGTTGATAGACCTATTGTACCGACAATAGTTTGTAGATGTAAGTTTAATTGCAACCGTTCTTCCTTTTGGAGATAAAAAATTGTGCAATCATAATTGCATTGATTGGATTAATGATATGGAATTACGTTACGTGTGTAAAGGCATCACGGATTTTGAACATTCGAATGTTACTTTGTACATATTATTAATAAGCGAAAATCTTAATTCATACTTACACTAATTTAATTTAAATAAACAAAAACGCTACGGTTATTTAATTATTTCGCGTAATAATTAGTTATTAAGCCGTTGATAATTTTAATAATTTTGCTACCGGCAAGGGAAATTTGTTATAACGAAGTACGTGACTTCATTAGGATTACAAATGCGTTTACTACTGTAAAATTAAATTTGATTTAAGCTCAGCGTTTTACTCACTCAGTAATGTTACAGTGTATGTTATGTAATGTTTAGGCCTATTATTTGCGTATTTTATGTTGCAGCACAAATAACATACATGTACAAAACCAATTTTGTATACAAATAATAGTTTCAAATACTTATCATAATCAAGATATTGAGGGTTCCCCTGGGAACATATTTAGGACCAATGTTTTTTCTAAGAATTTTAGAAAAATTATTAGTTATGTAAAGTGTCAGTTTTTTTGGATATCGCACATAAAGTCATAACAGCAACAGCTTTTTATACGTTTTTTTCCTTATAGATGAAAGCATCCTACTTTTTTGAACTTTGATACCTATGTGTCGCATCGACGTGACGTAAGATTAGATGGTGATAAAAATGTCACTGTCATATTCAATTTGCGTTTGGCTCGTAGTTTTTTTCAACATTCTCATGCGGTTTCACTTACGTACAGATGCTAGCACATCAAACTACCACAATCTGTCAAATTACTTCAATCGATTTTCAACCTTATCACAATAGGGGAAGGTTAATATTTGTATGATAAAGACAGACTCAGATAGGTTGACCAGCTGTCATCTGTACTTCGATAAATGGTTCAAGGAAGTGATAAATAAATGTTCACGGAAATTAGTATTGGATAGACATAGATATATTTATTTGCAATTTATGATTTATTAACAGCGTCACCAATTTTGATTTATTTTTGTCAGTTTACAATTAACTATCAAACGGTCTATATTTTTATTTTATGTCTTCCTAGATATTCCGTTACTTATAGGATAAGAACGTGCAAACACTGTGTTTTGTTGTTGTGTAAATTAATAAAAACGTCAAACCTGTTAACTTAATAACGAAATAGATTTTTATCTTGAATCAGAAACACCTGAACAATTTAATAATAAGATCATATCCTTGTCTCTATATCATTTGAGAAACAGAAACACGTGCAACGTTGTAAATAACAATTAATAAAATTACTAAGTATAATACCTAATACAATACTATTACTGAAAATAAGCATACACAAGTTACGTCAGCAAGTCACTTAAGAACAGTTGGTCTAATTGGCTTGGTATTAATTACTGATCGACATTTAGAAAGATAAATTACCTGGACTGTATAACTAGAAACTATTCAATCTTATTTCTGAATATAATTGCAAAATATATTGCGGAAAAAAATAAAAGACGTTCGATAACACGTGTTTCAAAATACGGAGTTACTAGATGTTTAAATCATTTATAAATCTTGTGATCTTCGAAACAACCAAAACCAGAAAATTGTTTCCTAACTACAAGTACAGGAATTGAAACTTTCTGACACAACAAACAACTGAACCACCAGCTTGAACTGAGGAAGCCATACTTATTATTCTTCTATGTTCCTTCTTGAGCCATTTATGTACCAGGGCCAAACAACCTTGGTAGTATTTACCCATGTACTCAAGAATAGAAATTATACTATATACTGACACATAATTTTAGGAACCGGGGCAAATAAACACACAGCACTTGAAAGCATTTTTGTTACTACAGTAATAGGTTCCAATGACTGCACAAATAATTCCCGATTTAACCACATCATAAAACAACGCCCCTACATATAAGGTGCTCTAAAAATTCCTCCCACAGTTTCAATAGGAGATAATATTGTGAATATGTGATGGGCTACAATAGTAAAGAAATGTTGAACACCACTATGATCAAATATTTTTTTGTAGATAATAAAGTTCACAAATTATTTGCGATTTGTTTTTGTATTCTTTGTTAAGAACAGCATTAATACATAAACGGTGTTGTGCGACATAAAATTCATTATAAGGCCAGCCAATTTCTACGGGATGTTCTATTGCAAATGAATCAAAGTCAAATTCAAATGTTTTTATTTCAAATAAGCCTTCTAGGAGTCTGTCCTATGAAACGTCAGACTAGTTGCACGGTTCCAAAAAGTTGGTCTCATGGAGAAGAGCCGGCAAGAAACTCTATAAACTAGAATCATACGCGTTTTTTACTGTTTGAAAATAAACTCACACATTTTCAATAAACTTTATTCTATAATGTGTCTGTATACACAATACTATTTCCCATTGAAGCCGTGTCAGATATTTTTGAAGCACCTTTTATAATGGCATATTTTAATGCACTACATATTTATACACAAAGGCTTCGGTGAAAGATGGCGGCCGCGTTTATTTGTTAGACATGCTCACTGACTACTAATCGACGGGTTACTGTCACTTTCTAGCATTTGTTTTGTCACCGGATATATTTATATACAAACAACTTCCTACCAGTAAAAATATGTGTCTGTTTAAATGACAAGAAGAAGACTTTGAAAAGAGATATTGGAACATGAGAATAGTATTTTGTTTTAAAACTAAAAAATATGAGTGAGTATTGTATATTGAGGTATAAATCCATGTGTCAGGAAACCCATTAGGGACAGAGCCTGTCGGGGCTGCGGGTTGATCGAAAGAGTTACCGCGGCCCTGGCACACAAAAGGCTCCCGAAGGAACAATTCATCTTTTACAACATCACCTAATGTTTTGTTTTACTTTTTATACCTTCTCGTAATAAACTTGTGACATAACTTGAAGTTTCATTGTGCAAAGCTCTGCATCAAATAAATGAACTGCCTTCAGAATTTGTAAACATAATTAGAATCACGATGAAACAATAAGTCTGAATACTTCTAATTAAAAAAAAAGTATTTCCCAATTAAATAATGACCTAAATCATCCTCATATTACTCTTGCATAGAAGTTCTATAGTGTTTCATAATTTCATCAGAAATTCGTGATGATCAGTATTATGTAAGCTAGTACAGACGACAGTAGGTCAACGTATACGAATCTGTCAAATTTTACCAATCGAACATTAACCTACCTCCATTGTGATAATAGTGATCGAAAATCTATTGCAGAAATTTGACAGATTGTGGTAACTTGATGTGCTGTTGTCTGTACAATAGTAAGGTGTTGAGTATAGACCGATCAAGAAATATAGTAATTACCAAAAGGTGGTCTGATTTTGTAACGTGCACTGTAAGGCCATCTCATAAACAACCTATTGAATTTATTGACCGCATTCGATGTTGAAAATAATTGGTTGATTATTCATTCAAACAATTCATATATGTAGTAATGGCGTCTTAGCTGATTGTCAGAGATCAGCCAGCTGCGCGGGACATATTACAGTGCACAAGTATTTGCGCAGGCACAGGTGCACTCCCTTTTTCTCTCACTCTCATAGCCCGATGGGAATCCGACACGACCGGAGAGAGGTCAGCGCATGATTAAATCATAATATAATCTTTGACTATACATTTACTATTACACATTACTACATTTGTATTTTCCCATTATTATTTATCGTTTACTTTTTGCAAACACTTTCTTTTCTGTCATTTGAATATTGCTTCCTATTATAACAAGTGATGCTGTGAATGCGTTATTAAGAAAAACCTTTTAAGTACTGAATTTTTTCAACACATGCATGTTGGAAACCATTTGTGCTGATACCAGGGTACATTTGGAAATCATAAATCATCAGCTGTGATAAAAATGTAATCCATTTAGCAAAAGGAACCATTAATAAATGCGCAGGTAATTAAAAATATCAGATTTTTTAACGAATGCAAATACATAGGAAACACAACCATTTTTAGTGAACAACTCAAACCAACAAAATCTTAAAACGCAATTATAATGTAGTTCAACATTTTTGACCTTTAAGCTCCAAATAAGCACTAAGATAACACTTCAACATGCTTAGCAAATCAAGTAACAGCAGTCTAAATAAGAACTATTTGTCAACAAATTCAAGGATCGCAAGGTGTGCCGAATTGTCATGCGCGCAGTGTAATACACAAATGTCAAACTTTCATATTGTACCGATCTTTGACCTTCATCTTGTGCACGTTGGCGCGTTGACACTGAATAACAATGATATAATTGCATTTTGTAAAGATAATGCATTTTGCGTGCGTGGCTTTGTAATTTGAGGTGTGAAGATCCGCAAGATTGAAGAAAACGAATAATATAAGATCTGTGAGGCATTTTATTTTGAACATAAAACTTAAATTGCAACTGAAATCTTCTTAAGAATCTTAATAAATTATGCTTTGTGAGTTTTACCAGCTTTAATATTACTCTTATATTTACAGTCTTAACAAATCTACCCGAGCGAAAGATTATATTTAGAACCACGCAAACGATATTTTTACAAAAGCACATCAAGTTACCACAATCTGTCAAATTCCTTCAGTAGATTTTCAACTTTATTACAATAGTGGAAGGTTAATGTTTGATTGGTAAAATTTGACAGATTCGGGTACCGTGACCTGCTGTTTTCTGTACTTACGCTCGATAAAATCCGTTATTATTAAAGCGCTACAAACAGGTATTTTGTACCCATTATATAACTCTCACTTAACACTCGCACCTAACCCTAAAACGGCTTATCAGAGCAGTAGTAACACAATGTCAAGAGGTGTGTTAACCCCGCCTCTAGCGCCCTCCGTTCTCATGTCGCGCTAACACAATACATGATTGACTACTATCAAATATAAACTATACATAGATATCATTACTGTATAGTAGAATAAATCGAATTTATACACACGAAAAAGGCACTCCGCGTGGTTGGCAAATTTTATGTATGTTAGTTTGTAAATACATAAATCATAATGAAAATAGGAAAATGAAATAAGAAAGCATTAAAAAATATTGCAAAAAATAAAAAGAAAGTAAAGAATGCGCGTCTTTTACTATATAAAATGTAATGTAGGTAATAATTAGCTGACAAGGCTTTGCTGTTGATATGCAGGAATTACGTTAATAGCAACAAAATAAACAAAATATTAGCTATATCAGAGACATTAATATTAAATAATTAATTCCTTAAATAAGAAAAATCTAAAACATCAAGGACAAGCTTTTGCACTGATTAAACATTCTGAAAACGTGACTGCCAAAGCACACACATTTGATAATTAGCTTTTTTTTTAAAGCAGAAGGCGCTACCTAGGATACCTACTAGAAGCTAAAAACTGAGGGGCTCCTCCCGTTTTAGAAATCCGGTTAGACTATTCTAATATGTTAGATGAAAAGTTGACAAGTATGGAGTTTGGGATAAGGGCAGAAATACTATCTAAATGCTAATTTAAAATATTCTGTAGGTACAGACAACAGCACATCAAGTTACTACAATCTGTCAAATTTCTGCAATCGATTTTCAACCTTATCACAATGGAGGTAGGTTAATGTTCGATTGCTCAAATTTGATAGATTCGTATACGTTGACCTGATGTTGTCTGTACCTATTCCATCTAGTCATAACTATAACACGCTATCATAAAGAAACAGTTACAGTTTTTATTAATAAGATCATTTACACATCAGTGAGCGAGTAAAATTTCCCTTATTTGAATAATATGTAACTCTTACATACATTGCTGAATGACAAGCTAACAATCATACAAACATAGTTATTGCACTTTACATAACCTCTACTCCCTTGTGATAAAGGTTATTTTCAAATAGCAAG
Organism: Heliothis virescens; assembly: GCA_002382865.2. Classification (NCBI taxonomy): domain Eukaryota; kingdom Metazoa; phylum Arthropoda; class Insecta; order Lepidoptera; family Noctuidae; genus Heliothis; species Heliothis virescens. Next base: position 14,056,834 of record NWSH02000050.1, read on the forward strand.
TAAATGTACCTCAATTATTTTTTATTATTTAAATAGTAGTTTTTGCTTTACTTTCTCTGAGAATACACGTCATTACACGTCAGTTTTTGGTCACAAAGCAGGCAGAGAAGAGTCGGTAGTATTAAATTTATAATAAGTTGCAGTCTCATATGCGTCATCACATTTTTCGAGGTGAACGGAAAGTACAGACGACAGCACATCAAGTTACCACGATCTGTCAAATTTCTGCAATAGATTTACAACCTTATCACAATGGAGGTAGGTTAATGTTTGACTGGTAAAATTTGCGTTAAATAAGCGTCCAGCTTAGGCATCGAGATTAATTTATAATCTCGAGAGTATTTTTTTTCATTTCATATAGATCATTATTTCAAATACAAGGTAATATAAAAAGTCAAGCTACATACGGTTCCAAGAAGTTGGTCTCATGAAGAAAAACCAGCAAGAAACTCTATGAACAATCTTTTAAAATATACATAAAATTTAAGTAGGTACTTAAGTAGTTATAATTAAATCTGGTTGAATGTATCCGCAATGATACCTATCAAAATTACTACAAAAACGAATAGGTTCTGATTAACCTGAGGGCACAATAAACCTTATGCATAACGATGTATATAAACACCTAAAATTATTTCACGGTATAACAACCGCACCTATGAATTTTATGACCATTGACAATTATATAACGAGGCTTCTAAATGTCATTGTGAACATTAAAATTGGCCTTGCCACTGAATTTATTAATTTTGAATAATTTTGTGAAAACAGATGGCAACATTAGATAGTTAGGACATTATAATTTTAATGCAATCAAAAATATTTCTTGTTTAAAAATACAACTTTAAATATCACCTCTTAAAATTTGGAAATTAAAATATTAAAAATATAATGATAATTAGCTGTTTTCCCGAAATTTCACTGGAGTCCCGTTTGAACTGCCTGTATCTAGATAAATTAGAGCCTCTGTTCTACGTATGTTAATCGGGAATAAACCAGCTTCACATAAGTGAAAGAATTTCTCAAATCGGTTCAGTAGTTTCGGAGCATTTACGGGTACAAACGTACCCGTACAGAAACAAAAAAAAAAACAAAAAATATTTCTATTTCAACTAATACGTATTTAATTAATTTACAGCATGTTAACAAACTGCTTTAAACCTTTAAAAACTTCAACAGAAATATCCCTTACAATTTATATAACAAGATAAGGATCACAACACACCTGCAAACCATATAACATAGGAGTGTCCTAATAAGATTTCTACACCGCACAGTCACGTGTGCGAGCCCTAACAACCGTATGACGTTGATGCATCGACTGCCCTTAAAGTGTGATTGACACTAGATTAGCTAACTTACGGGAACGAACCTTTACTATGTGCAATCTTTGAAATTTAGACTTTAAGTATGTAGTGTTAAGGGTTATTTTCGCAGTTAAAGATGCTTGGAGTTACAACCTTTTGATATAGTTAAATCATTAATTAAATAGTGTAGCGGTAGTAAGATTTTCTATTCGATATAGGAAATCTGTATTGAAAAAGAAAGTAGATCACAAAATTGACCTAAAATAATATTTTACTTTCATAATTGTTACATTTTAAAATATAAAGTTAAACTTTTTATGACATATTTGACCACATTTTCACTTAAATATTTTCCAAAATAACCTATCTAGTCGTATATTTTTTTTATTCGGAGTCGCTCCGTCTAAACATTATTAAATGTCAAGTCAATCTCTACAAGCATTATAGTTTAAAACTCAAATGATCTATTTGCTCAAATTCACATTATTATGACCTATTGCATATCGCTTTAAGTTGCACCAGATCTAAGTTAATTCTAAGTAAGATCTAAGTAAGCGGGCATGAAAACTTGACCCGGTTGTCGCAAAGCGTATTCTTAAGCAAATGACTAGATTTTAATAAATAGTGGTTCATATTTGCAGTTAAATAGCTATTTGGTTACTTGTTGATAAGGTTTATGTTCGTTGAAGGAAAACTGGAGCGTGCTATAAAATCTATACTAATATTATAAAGCTGAAAGGTTTGTTTGTTTAAACGCGGTAATCTCGGGGACTACTGGTCCGATTTGAAAAAATCTTTTCATCTGGGTGCGCCGAGTAGTTCCCACGGGACGCGGGTGAAACCACTGGCAGAAGCTAGTGGAATAAATGACATACAACGAATTGTGGACCTCCTTTTTAAAATCGGTTAAACATAAATTTTACTGGTCGTGTGATCGCAAACAAATGACACAGTTTAGATTAGATTCGATTCCTTGAAATAGATATATTTATTATTTATCAGATAAGCTGCCTTATTCTTAAGGCCTAAAAGCCAGCTTCAGAGTTTCAGTTAGAGTTTACAGATAGCCTTGTGGCACATAATGTGATAGAAATGTTTTTAATTCTCGCATCTTTTCTACGCCGATATCTATCAGATAGCGTCTAAAAGTTTATCTGGTACCTCTGAAACTGGCCAATAGTATTGTAAGTATGTGGGATAATTTGAGTGAACTTTGTGATTGTTTAATGTATTCTGTAAAGTATGTACCTTTAAAACTGGCCTAACAGCTTAACATCAAAACATGGCACAGCTTTCGCAGCTTATGAGCTTACGGTAAACGATCAATTAATGCACACATTTACTTAGCTGCGAACCTCTCTTTTCAACCGACTTCAAAGAAGTAGGAGATTCTTAAGTCGATTGCGTATATATTTATTTTTTTGTCAATAACAAATCATACTAATAAATCAAACAACACCACAAATTCAAATAACCTGCCACCGAATCGTCAAGCATAACGCATATCTGATCATATCTGTCTGTCACACCATCAATTACACCATATAGCTTTGTAATAGCCATACAGTTATATTTAACCATAGTTAGTTGAACTTTAAAGGTTACGGCTCGTATCGTTAGTGGTCATTATGTAGTAAAGATGTTACAGTTTTGACATAATTCGACAGTTGAATGAGTCAGTTGAAATAGTAGTCATTTGTTTTTTAATGAAGCTTTGCTTTTCTTATATATCGATGGGAAATCATCAGTATGACCCCTCCCGCTGTCACCCACAGCGGGAGGGAGTGTCAGACTTTAACTGGCTAATACCCACCGTGTTCCTTCGGGAGCCCTTTATGTGCCAGGGACGCGGTAACTCGCGCGAACAATCCCGCAGCCCCGACAGGATGAAGCCTTGCTTAAAGCCCACATCAGACTTTGTAGGAAAGATAATCGGGCCGATTTGTTGTAGGACGTTCTTACTGGGATTTTCTTACCGAGTTTTTGTAGGATGTGTGTGTTACTCTATTGTTATCAGTCTCTTCTATTGTTCTCCTACAAAAATCGGTCACCGATTATTTATCGGACGTGGGTGAGCAAGCTTATGAGACTACTATTACGTGTAATTTCTAATGTATATGGGTAGATCTACAAACTATGGACGAAACTGAGTTTGATAACGGCTAACATTTTTTTAAAC
>NWSH02000050.1:14065955-14090557 GCA_002382865.2 Heliothis virescens
TGTTTGTTTGTTTGTTCCGCTTTCACGCCGTAACTACTGAACCGATTGCTTTGAAATTTTGCAGACGTAAAGTTAGAAGTCCGGATTAAATAATAGGGTACTTTTTATCCCGAAAAAAATAGATATTCCCGAGGGAAAACAAAAATATTGTTTGCTTGATGGATGGATTGTAGATGGCGCTGTGTGTCGAACCGAATTCCACGCGGGCGAAGCCGCGGGCGGAAAGCTAGTTTGATATATTGCTGGATGTAATGCTTCATGCTAATTAATAAATATTAAGCATGTATTATTTAACTACTTATTTTAGACCGAGGCAAATAAATTTTCAAACTAATTAACCTGGTTCAACTTCAAAGTTTTAATTAGTCTTTCCGGAGATGATAATTTCCTTTAAAAAAAATTATTCCATGGTATCAATCTATGGGGTTACAAAAACTTCACATTACATGTTACGTAAAAAAACCGGCCAAGTGCGAGCTGGACTCGCGCACGAAGGGTTCCGTATCATTATCTATGAAAAATGAACATATCTATTACTTACAACTAGCCAAAATACAATAGTTTTTCGGGCAGCAAAAAATAACTTTGTTTTTCATACAAATATATGAATAACAAAGTTATTATTTACGGTTTCACAGGTTTATTTTATGGGGACCCCTTAACATATATTTTTTTAATTTTTAGTATTTGTTGTTATAGCGGCAACGGAAATACATCATTTGTGAAAATTCCATCTTTCTAGCTATCACGGATTATGAGATACAGCCTGGAGACGGACAAACAGACAGACGACGGAGTCTTACTAATAGGGTCCCGTTTTACCCTTTGGATACGGAACCCTAAAAAAACAAACATCTGTATGTAAATGAATCACTTGTAAATATCAGTTAAACCCAATCAAGTTACACAAGTGTAACGTTGTGTAGAAAGTATCAATTTGAGGTACTTACTTAAACATTAAAGAGCCTTTCTCTAGCTTTCATATTGATAAATGTGTTCCTATTAAGTAATAAACGCTGGGTATCGAATTAGGGTGAGGCTCAAATGTGAGACTTTTTGTTCATAGTCGTTAACCTTAACCGTTGGGTTGCTGGAACTTTCTGAATGATTTGATATGGAATTGTGTGAACATTGAACATACAGTTAAATGTCTCAATTATTATTCTGAGATTATGAAAATGTACTATGTATAACAAACTTTGTAAAAATAACTACGTTAAAAAAAACCGACTTCAAAACTAAAAAGTAAAAAATAAAAAGTTTATTAAAATAATAGGTTTGATGTCGGTGCCAAGTAAGTCAATATAATACTTACGTAGTATCTAGGCACCGACATCAAACCTATTATTTTAATAAACTTTTTATTTTTTACTTTTTAGTTTTGAAGTCGGTTTTTTTTAACGTAGTTATTTTTACAAAGTTTGTTATACATAGTACATTTTCATAATCTCAGAATAATAATTGAGACATTTAACTGTATGTTCAATGTTCACACAATTCCATATCAAATCATTCAGAAAGTTCCAGCAACCCAACGGTTAAGGTTAACGACTATGAACAAAAAGTCTCACATTTGAGCCTCACCCTAATTCGATACCCAGCGTTTATTACTTAATAGGAACACATTTATCAATATGAAAGCTAGAGAAAGGCTCTTTAATGTTTAAGTAAGTACCTCAAATTGATACTTTCTACACAACGTTACACTTGTGTAACTTGATTGGGTTTAACTGATATTTACAAGTGATTCATTTACATACAGATGTTTGTTTTTTTAGGGTTCCGTATCCAAAGGGTAAAACGGGACCCTATTAGTAAGACTCCGTCGTCTGTCTGTTTGTCCGTCTCCAGGCTGTATCTCATAATCCGTGATAGCTAGAAAGATGGAATTTTCACAAATGATGTATTTCCGTTGCCGCTATAACAACAAATACTAAAAATTAAAAAAATATATGTTAAGGGGTCCCCATAAAATAAACCTGTGAAACCGTAAATAATAACTTTGTTATTCATATATTTGTATGAAAAACAAAGTTATTTTTTGCTGCCCGAAAAACTATTGTATTTTGGCTAGTTGTAAGTAATAGATATGTTCATTTTTCATAGATAATGATACGGAACCCTTCGTGCGCGAGTCCAGCTCGCACTTGGCCGGTTTTTTTACGTAACATGTAATGTGAAGTTTTTGTAACCCCATAGATTGATACCATGGAATAATTTTTTTTAAAGGAAATTATCATCTCCGGAAAGACTAATTAAAACTTTGAAGTTGAACCAGGTTAATTAGTTTGAAAATTTATTTGCCTCGGTCTAAAATAAGTAGTTAAATAATACATGCTTAATATTTATTAATTAGCATGAAGCATTACATCCAGCATTATAACAAACTAGCTTTCCGCCCGCGGCTTCGCCCGCGTGGAATTCGGTTCGACACACAGCGCCATCTACAATCCATCCATCAAGCAAACAATATTTTTGTTTTCCCTCGGGAATATCTATTTTTTTCGGGATAAAAAGTACCCTATTATTTAATCCGGACTTCTAACTTTACGTCTGCAAAATTTCAAAGCAATCGGTTCAGTAGTTACGGCGTGAAAGCGGAACAAACAAACAAACAAACTCACTTTCCGATTTATAATATTAGTAAGGATAATGATAATTACATAATTATTTGTTCCATTAACACACTGTGTTTACACAAGTAAACTTAACGGAAAAAACATTTATTCAGATTTCACTTCAACATATAATAGTTTCCATTACCATATTACTTCAAAAAACTTAAACGAACCCCACAATTTTCTCTACATGAAAAATTATAAGGGAAATACAATAATTACATATCGTAGTGGAACTTAGGTTCGGCTTCCGTGTTACAAAATTATTTTTGTACTGGTAGTAGCCGATCGAGTTTTACTTGATTGGAGGGAGACGATTATATGTGCATATTATATGTCCGTGTGTACTGAGCTTTATACAAAGTAAACGCAGGAAATTGGACCGGTTTTAAAACTTCGTTTTGGGTTGTGATTGGTCGGTAATCTGTTTTAAGAAGAAATAAAATGTTTTGAAAATAGAACCTTAAAACATAAATAAGGGACTCTTATTCAAATATTTTCATTAGCATTGAATGTGAACTTCGACCTAACAATAGAAGTGTGAAAAGTTAAAAACAACGGTGACTAGAGAGTCAATGCTATAATACATCAATATGTATATAGTGCTAGCTTCCATCAGCAGTTTTACCCGCGCCTCAATAAATGAGCTATCTGACACTGAAAGAATTTTTCAAATCGGATCAGTAGTTTCTGAGATGAGTGCGTTCAAACAAACAAACTCTTCAGCTTTGTGTTATTAATAGATAGTATAGATTGGTCTAAGGACGAACCCTTCTTATTGCTTCATATTGCTCATTTATTTAACGTCAATGCTATTAAGTTTCGCATGCATTTAAGTATTACTTTATATTATTGTAAACTTAGACACTAAGTAAGATCCAACCTGAAAACTTAATCAAGTACAAACAAAGTGTTGGCAATACTTGTGCCTATTTACTTAGAAATAATTGATAATTACTTGAGGAAATTTACCGTAGCGAAAGCATATTTTGATGACAATATTGTACTTTGATAAGAAGTTCTGACTTTGGGAAGGGAGCAATCTATACTACTGATATAAAGAACTTGTTTAGTTATTTCTTTGAACTCACAAATCTCAGGAACTGCTATACCTTTTTGTAAAAATCTTTCAGTGTCACAGCTGACACTGATCTAAGATGAAAGGCTAACGGCCCTTCTCAATAACTTATCTATCTCTGGATTTGTTTACTAGAGATAAAATTTTGACATTAGCCCCATACAAGTAATGTCAAATTCCTATCTCTAGTAAGCAAATCCAGAGATAGACAGAATATTGAATTCCGCAGTAAGACTACTTTTATCTGGATATGCGAAGAAGTTGAGACGGGATGCGGGTGAAATCGCTGACAGAAGCTAGTTTAACTATAAAGCGAATTGGTTACTTACATATTCCGAAAATCGGGCTTGTTATTATTCTTGAATCTTTTAGTGAGCCGTTAACCCAAAATAGCCTACCAGGAACTTTGACATAACAAAATAGGACTTCCACATTCACCTTGCTACTATATTTCCTTTCCCAACGTTACTGTATCGGCCTTCATTATATTATGAGTCAGTTATCAGATTGTAACACTAATATAACAATAATATCTGATGTGTTACTAAAACTTGGCTTATTATGCAATTGAGTGCAATTTTAATTGAATAGTGTTTTCGATGTAATTCGGAACTTAGATTTGCCGATGATAAATTGAATAAAAGAATAATAATTACATGATTCTGCTTGATATTTTATCGATTAAACTGTATCAATTAATTTTGTTAAAAGGCTCGTCAACAAATCGAAATCTTCCTGTATCAAAACTGACACAATCGGTACGCTACAACTAATATGGATATGATCGAATATCAAATCAAAAATCCCTACTCGAGTTTACCCGTCATGTATGTAGAAATGGCGGTTTTATTTGCAATAGTGCATAAATTACGCTATTTCAGATACATTGTAAGCAATGCTGCAGGCTAAACTAGTCATTCCTATGTGCTAAAAGCAATACATGAGATAAAATGTGAGCAATTTTTCTAATCGTCGGCTGACCTTCACAAAACGAAAGGCTCAGACCGATATTACGTCCTTGTGTCGGAAAACACTTACCTACACCACTTAGTTCTCACATTCGAGTAAAATTATGATTCTAGTTTTATGTATAAATAGTTATATAGATATCTTAGTGTATACGTTGCCGTAAAAGCCGGAATGACGGCGCGAAATAGTCTTGCCAAGGTTTTTTGTATTGCCAGTGTCAGCTGTTATGATTGCTTTTAGCTTCGATTTTGTTCAAGTGGAGCATAATATTTATTGATAGGTGCTACTTAGCATAGTGTAGTCTGATGAAAAAATATTTAAGTTAAGAATGTTTTTCTTCTATGTCTTGTTTTGTCGCATCCATACTAAGCTTGTGTGATTTTGAGTTTTATAATTGTTTATCAAAATCAGAACAATAGTTTTGGTGGTTAATTGCTAGCAAACCAGCTACTTAAACATTAATATTAAAGACATTAAATTAAATTCTATTTTAAGATTGATCATTCTCAATACCCATAATAATGTTTTACGTGTTACCGGAATTCAAAGTTAATTCGAAATTTACAGATACCGAGAACCAATATAATACTGAGGTAAACCACGATTTATGTAGTTAGGTTCTTATATTTTGATGGAGGCCACAGGATTTCACACCATGCAAGTACCATCACTCATATTTATGGTTTGTTAGTTTCAAAATTCCTACAAAGTACTTTATTGATGAAAAATTTATTGATGAAAAATTTATTGAGCCATAAATATGTAATATTGGTTGCGGCTTGTATGGGACTGTGAATAAATTATGGTAAACGAAGTTATGAAAATATCGTCAAAACTAATAACTTTGAAAAAGAAACGCAAACCTCAAAATTTGATCATTATTAGAACGTTTAACTATTATTTTGAGGCAAATGAAAATATAAAAGTTCTTTTTTTAACGCAAAAAAATCCTTCTAATTATCGTTTAAACTGAAAATATCTCCTATTCAACCAACACATCATTTTTCTAAAAACCTACCACCATTTTATTTTTAAAAATATCGCAAAAATTCTTAAAAAAACTCCTAAAAAACGCCATAGATCATATCAGTGACGTAAACACCATAACCTAAGTTCATGGTGAGACAAACAATAGACGGTAGCATACGAGCAAACCTTGAAGAAGCATGTGAAATACGAGTGTGATACGTGACTTAGAAAATTGTAACACCGAATAACACGTACCCGAATGTTTACGAAAACGAAACACTTAACCACGAATGCACGCTACCACGAAAAACGTAACACCGTAGCAATGCGATCTCGAATAACTAAATCTCTAATATTCGTTTTATCGAAACTCTTAACAACGAATGCACGCTACCACTAAAAACGAAATATCGTAGCAATGTGATCTCGAATAACTAAACCTCGAAAAGCCACGGTAAAAGTTCATTCATTGAATTGTGTTAATGTTTAAAATAGCATAAGAATGCGAGTCCATCTAAAAATGCGGTTAAGTCCATTGTTTCTTTTTTTGCCAAATGTTTTTTAATTTTTTCTTCCCTGTTCTCTTTTTTCTTGGCCCTTTTGGTCTCCTGAGACTGAGAATTTAATTTTTCTATAATGAATTCAGTATGCTTTTGTTCTTTATCCAATTCCTCAATGGTCTTATATAAATTCCATTTTTTTCTGCCCAAGAGGGTGTTCCAGCGGTGGTGCGTTTTGAGCCAGATGGAAGTAACAACACTTGTGGTTAGTAGCAGGAAACACTTGTTTCACTGTTTCACGGTTTGCTGACACTCTCTGAGGAGCGCGTGGAACAACGCGCGCCGCCGACACGGGCCTGTCGTCTCTCAGGAGACGGAAGGACGATGAGCCACCCGAAACTCACCGCCCACAGACCCACGCCTACGGTGGCCGGGAGTCATCTCTTGACACCCGACGGCCGTGGTGTCTACCAGGTCCACGGCAACGGCCGGGATGGCTGGTGCGGACTCGCAGCCGCTCCGCCGCCTCCCTCTCTAGCATAACTGCTTCGCAGAAGGAGGCGAAGAAACAATGGACTTAACCGCATTTTTAGATGGACTCGCATTCTTATGCTATTTTAAACATTAACACAATTCAATGAATGAACTTTTACCGTGGCTTTTCGAGGTTTAGTTATTCGAGATCACATTGCTACGATATTTCGTTTTTAGTGGTAGCGTGCATTCGTTGTTAAGAGTTTCGATAAAACGAATATTAGAGATTTAGTTATTCGAGATCGCATTGCTACGGTGTTACGTTTTTCGTGGTAGCGTGCATTCGTGGTTAAGTGTTTCGTTTTCGTAAACATTCGGGTACGTGTTATTCGGTGTTACAATTTTCTAAGTCACGTATCACACTCGTGAAATACAGTGGAAGTTACTGCTGTTGACACTAATATGAATAACTTTATTGTTTAACGGGGTTAGCATGGTTTAAAGGTTAATGAACTTTACAGCTGTTTTAGTTTGTCTTCTAGTTCAAGAGAAGATAGTTTTACGAGTATATTTTTTATTGGGAACTAGCTTCTGCCAGAGGTTTCACCCGCGTACTGTGGGAACTTCTCGGCGCACCCGGATAAAAAGTAGCCTTTCTCAATAAATGGGCTATCTAACACTGAAATAATTTTTCAAATCGGACCAGTAGTTTCTGAGAGTAGCACGTTCAAACAAATAAAGTCTTTAGCTTTATAATATTAGTATAGATAAGCGAGTGAACTATGTCTTATCTAATTCTATAATACTATTTACTTATAAAATTCATGAGTTCGGTTTCGGTCATGAGTAATAGCTCCTATATCTTCTTTACCTACTTATATAACAATATTAAAAAGTAAAGATTTATTTGTTTGTTTGTAAGGCTCCGAAACTACTAAAGAGATTTGAAAAAATATTTTACTGTTAAGAAGCTACACTGCCCGACGTGTAACATAGGCTATATTTTATCCAGATAAGAAAATAAATTGCAGATGAAGCTGCGGGAAACCGCTACTTTAATATCACAACCATCGAACATGTTCTTAGGAGACTCAGAAAAATCAAATGTATCTAAGATCCATTTATCCAAAGCCCTTCTAATTTTGATCATCCTAAACCACAACACTTAGTAGCTCCATAATCCTTTCATAAACCATTAAACCTACAGTTTAGCGGTCCATCGTTAACTGAAGTGATATCACAAAAATACGTGATGTCCTCTAAGCAATCTTACTGCATTTAAAAATAATGACATAGGTACAGACAACAGCTGGTAACCCTACCCCAATCTATAAAATTTTGCCAATCGAAAATCAATCTTCCATTATTGTGATAAGGTTGAAAATCTATTGAAGAAAATTGACAGATTGTGGCTGGTTGATTGTGATGGGGTCTGTACCTAACTGTTCCATAACCACTTAACGAAAATAGCCTTAAATTGTGGGGTTATCAAATAGATTGTGTAGATTGGTTAGAGTTGAACACCTTTGTGGATATTTTAAAGTGGGGGATTTAAGTTCTAAGGTTTGAACGAAGTTATGGGAATAGTCTTGTAACGGTAGATAATGACTACACTATAATAAGTATAGTTAGTTTAAAACTGAGCTGCTTTTGCTTTTTGAAACGAATATTTTTACTACTGAAATAGAGAGTGAAAAACCTGGTTGCTATTTTTGTAACATCATAATATAATATGTTATAAAGTAGTTTTGCAAGAATATTAATGAGATAATTATCAAAGTCTTAAAATGGTACAGAATAAGAAATATACTTGAAATATTAAGTTCATAATTATAATAATATTCGTGAATTGAATAGTAGACATATTTTATGAAAATTGGCTATTACTAGTTTCAAAGATATTCCTGAATTAATTTCCATAGTATAATAGAAATCAAAATAGTCCTTCATTATATGAAATAGCCTGTATCTATTCAATTTACACTCAAATCAATTTGTGTAGTTTCAAAAGCAATATTGACGTAAAGGCATTTGTGTTTACGATGGTATTATAATGTCGTAGAAAATATATGTAGTCATTTTATATGTGAATAATAATTTAATTTCAAAAAAAAAATCTAGTTTGCAAGTGATGATTTGATGTAACAAATTAATTTATGTAGAATTGTAGATATATTTCTATAAAATCTTATGCGTCACTTTAGTATTTTTCATATGTATATCATGTACAGACGACAGCACATCAAGTTACCACAATCTGTCAAATTTCTGCTATAGATTTTCAACCTTATCGCAATAGTGGAAGGTATATGTTCGATTGGTAAAATTTGACAGATTGGTATATGTTGACCTGCTGTTGTCTGTATATTGATCATCCACTTTTGCACAAAGATCTCCCTGAAGCAGGGGAGATTTGCCCATACACACCGCGCTGAGCATGTGTGTTGCTGTGTGGGATATTTTTAGCTTCTGAAATATACAGCAACAGTGGTGTAATAAAACCAAATAACAAAAACAAAGTTTTCCTACAAGACATGCATCTAAAAATATTGTATCTGAAAATAATACATTTGGACTAATTACAGACTATTTTTAACAATATGGGCGTTACCTCAAGATAAATAATAGCCACTTGCACACACCAAAGTCATGCTATTTTCGAAAGTGCTAAATACTCGCATTGCGTTTCGTTGCATACCTCACATACTGCGTTGATCGTTGCACTCCATTTACATAATAATCTTTGTTTACATCTGCATATTACTAAACAAATATTCGTGAAGCTTTATACCTTATTCACACTTGAGTGCGTCGTAAAATAATAAAATGATTCTATTTCTATGCAATAATTGCTTGCAGGTAGCGCCTGAATTGTTTGAAGCAACTTGAAATTTCTATGTTTGACGTCAAAATTTAAACTTTTCTTTGACAATAATAGCACTTTATATGTTATGAAAAACTTCCTGTTTCCCACGGATTACGTGAAAACTACTTTCAGTATTCAGATAAAGTATAGCCAAAGATGGGGTAGTTTCCCATAGTGAAAGAATTTTCCAAATTGGTTCAGTAGTTTTCGAGCTTTGAAGGTACAAACAAACAAAAAATACTACCCTTTATAATGATATGGGAATAGATGTCTTGAATAATTGTGGGAATTAACTTACGTATTTTTTTGGCTTCTGTAATAATGGCCTTTGATAACAACTTAGTCTATGCAATCAAAAATATAGCATTTGTTTCAAAACAAGAACGGTATTCCAATCTCATAGTAATATTTTTCCCTAAACAGTAGCTCCACAGTACTTACAGAAAAACAAATTATTTCTAACGTTGTGATAGTATACCGAATTGATTATAACTGCATATTTTCTTGAAGAAAGTAAGTGTTGCCGTGACGTAACTGCAGCTGAATGCGATTTATTTAATTCCGTTTAGTTTGCAATCGCAATGTATGTTTAGTCAATGAGTTTTTAATGTTTTTGCGGAGTTTGGTACTTTCTCCTGTGACAGGTCAGTGGCCTCTGCGTTCATATTTGATTTTTGATGTGCATTTATTGAATGTTTATGTAATATTATCGTGTATAATATCTCATTACTTTTTGATATTAATCTAAATGTGTATTCTTTCTTTACATTCTGGGAAATCATCAAATGACTCATCCCGCGCTGTGGGGTCAGCCCTTTGTGTACCCGGACCGCGGTATCTCTTTCGAACAATCACACAGCCCCTGTAGGCTCTGAACCTAATAGGTACCACTGGGATATCAGTAAAACCTTACATGTACGTATAGTTATAGATGTATGCACTTATATTGTTGAATAAAAAAATAGCTGGCTAATTTTTCCTAAATAAAAATTAATAAACAAGTCACTATTATCAAAAACAACTGAAAATCAATCTCCATACTTTAACACACTCGCATCAACCGAAGCATGAAAATTGCGTGCGAAGTACCATAATGATCTAATTACCAAATGATTTACATGACGCTAGATATGACTTCGCTCGCAAGCGAAAGCGAAGGTGAGCGATCTCAGGTTTAATTCATTCGCGATGTTCACGGTTAGCGGGTCCAGTAATCGGTATTACTTATTATTATGTCATTGTAGTGAAAATTATGATTTCACTGGTCTGTTAACGCAATCTTTGAGTTGAGATGTTATGTTATGGAGATCGCATTGTTAGTGGGACGACCCAGGCACACCCTTACCGTTCCCGACGATCCCATCACCATCCTTCAAGAAAGTCGTAGGGAAACCAGCACTCTTAGAGTAAACAGACACAAGTCGTCGTATGCAAAGCCTCGCCGACGAGGCCCGCGAACGCGTCGAAAGAATCAAAGCCCCCCCCCCCCGACCCTTGCTGAGCCAGCTCGCGCAGCTGAGCAGTAGCTTTAAAATGCTCCTAAAATTATGATCCAGCCCGTCCCTTGCTGTAGTCAGTGACGCCCTAAGCCGAGGCTCGTACCCCACAGGGGGTGCCCTTAGCGTAGTCACTTAGTTTTAAGAGCTTTTGCGCCCCTGGCTGGAGGCCTTAACTTAACTTAACTAGGCATCCACAGGGATTTGTCCGGTTGAGCAGTAAACAGCCTTCTCAGGCTGAACTGCGAGATGCCATTCACAAAAACAAATGTTGGTAGTTTTTGGCTTATAAACCAATACGCATAATACCCGCATTTCTTTGAATATTTTTTCTTTGTTATTCATACACATATTAATCAGCACTTTCCTTAATTATTTCAAAAAATAAAGAGTTCCTAAAAATTTATTCACCGACGACATTATGCGACTTATGAGCTTATTCAATGATAAGTTCTTATATCAATACAGCTGTATTACTGTATCATGCACCTACAAGAAACAGATAATTATTAAAGTAACAAACCGAACTGGTTTTCCTTAGATTTCATTTATTTGAGTAAGTGGAGCGGTGGCTGTCGTTTACTGGGCTTAAGTCTGGTTTATGTTACCACACCGATTTTGCGGAATTGCTGTTACAAATATTGAACTTGACTCAGTGAATAAGCTGTGCTTATTCATGTATTGTTAATAATTTAGTATGGGTTTTCTTTTCACAACAAATACTTGCTCCAGTATTTTGGCAAGTTTTCTTTCGTCATCTGCAGCAGATGAGATTAATAGCTGCTTGTTGAAAATGCTTTTGCAATACTATATCCATAAACCGTATTTAGAGATAAAGATATTTTATACGTATATGAATATCCATTAAAAAACTGGTATGTAGGTACAGACGACAGCAGCTGCAGGTCGACGTATAACGAATCTGTCAAATTAACCTTCCGCTATTGTGATAAGGTTGAAAATCTATTGCAGAAATTTGACAGATTGTGGTAATTCGATGTGCTGTTGTCTGTACCTCTGCAAAATCGAAAGTGAAAAACTTAAATCAAAAATTTACAATTTAGACAAGATTATCTTGTAAATATTGCTTTTTGAACCAATCGGTACACTCAAACATTCTGTTCTAATACAAGTCGGAAACGGTTTATTAGTCCAGTTGATTTGTTAACAGTTCAAATTGCGGGTAGCCAACTGTTACGTTATAAGTAAAGTAAGTTAGAAGACTATATTATCGCGACTGTTTTACAATAAGAATTAAGCAGAAGCTTTATGGATAACGGCTTCTGTACATGACTTTCCAATTGGTCGTCTATTGCCAATAACTTATTGAATAGTACAGTTTAGAAAAAAAACAAATGAATAGTCTTCATGTTCCTTACTATAATAATCCTTCCACGTTTTACAGGACTATGAACTATAAGTCGATTGATAGTTTCATACATTGTGGCTTCACCCAGACGTACGAATACGAACTGATAAAAGGAGAACAATGCTAACTCGAACTAGTTTGAAAAATTACCATTGTCAAAAAAAAATACTACACAATTTTGATTGGCTGATTTCATGACACTTATATGTCGCAAACTTAACGTTTACTCTAATTACAAATTGATTAATTTAATTTATTTGTACAATGTTAAAACTTAACTGACAAGTATCATTATATACATGCATTATGTCTAAGATAACAATTTATCTCCTCATATCAGATATCGAACAAAATTAATGTCAGGCAAAAATCAATCTCAACTAATGTTATAGTCGAAAGTTAGTTTCTCTGTCAAGCTTGCTTCAAAATGTACAGACAACAGCAGGTCCACATATACGAATCTGTAAAATTTTACCAATCAAACATTAACCTGCCTCCATTGTGATAAGGTTGAAAATCAAGTGCAGAAATTTGACAGATTGTAGTAACTTGATGTGCTGTCGTATGTACCAGAACATCAACCTACCTCAATCTGTCAAATTTCTTCAATAATTTTCAGTCTTACCAAGTTATCACAATAGTGGGAGGTTAATTTTCGATTGATAAAATTTGTCACATTCGGGTAAGTTGGCCTTCTGTCGTCTGTACCAATTTAGTGCAAATGTCTCCTGTCATCCATCCATCCTCCATCCATCCATTCATCCATACTTTGAAAGTCTTTGGAGACGCATACATCTTTATGTACCTCCAGGATGCAAGCAAAACCACGGAAAAGAGTTAGTAATTCAATAAAATACATTCGCTACAAAGTCAGCGGTGCAAATAAACGATACAAGTAACAATATCCAGCAACCTTGATAGTTGACCGAGCGCGACACTGTTAACTTATACTTAACTATAACTTAAGTGTAACTTACAATAAGTACGTATAGAATAAGTGAAGGCGTGGCGCAACCGATATAATTGTTATAACTTGTCACACAACTTTGAATCAAAACCTTATCGATTTTTTGAGAATTTTATTGACATTTCGAAATGGTTTAAAAATAAGGTCTTAAGTTAGTGTTAAGTATGCTAAGATAGGATCAAGTTAAACAAGTTTACTGGCTAATTACAGTTAGTAGTTAAGTATTGCTTTCAAAACGTCCTGTCTCAAATAGCGCTACAGTTAAGTGTGGTTTGTTAATAACTTGAAGTACGATGGGATATGACCTGCTAGATACTTGAGGTTTCACTTAAAATCTTGAAAAATATTCCTTTTTGCTTAACCTGGTCTCAATCTATCTCAGTATAGACGACAGCACATCAAGTTACAACCTTATCACAGTTGTGTGGGGTTAATATTCGATTGGTAAAATTTGACAGATTCGTTTACGTTGACCTGCCGTCGTCTGTACATATTGTTATTTCAAATGGATCAGCGATTTAATTTATTTAAATTTAATATTAACAAGAAGCTTTACTTTTGTGTATGATGGTAGTTAAAACATAACTTAAAATTAGCAGTATTTGAAGAAATGCAACACTACATTTTTGGAAAGGAAGTCATACTTCTTAGATCACTAAATGTAGATTTCATAAATTTTAAAACACCATGTAGTCGCGTGATCATAATTTTAATTAAGTAGAAAGGTCCTGATTATATCTAGATGATTATAACTAGAAAGCTAGTGTCAGATATTTGTTAAAAAAAACTAGTCCTATAAAATGATTAACATATGCTTTCAACAAATTAATGCAAATTTTTAGGCAGATTTCCAAATGTGTAACAAGGTCTTTAAGGAAATACCTATATACTTATGGCGAGTTATTCATCACTATTGTGGTGTCTAAATTACTGATGTTACAATATGTATATTTTAATTACTAAGTACACAATGGGCTGCAGAAGAAACAGGTGGATTCAAGTCAGGAATTGTCTGACACTCCAGGAAACATTTCATGATTTCCCACAAAAAAAAAGGTTGATTTAATTTGTGGAGGTCACTTCATATTAAACACGAGTACTCCTCTGAATACTTCAGTAGCCGACTGCAAACGTTTTTGGAACCAGGGTAGGGAACCATATTATGATGAACATCATGTATCACATACCTGAGTGGGTCTAAGGGCGCTGGTGACGGCGAGCAGCGTCAGCGCCGCCACGCTCCACCACACACCGGCTCGCATCCTCATGCACTGCAACAAGAAATTCAAAATATTTATTTGTACTAATACATCATTTCATCATTTATTTATAACCAGCTCTTCTCTGCAATTTCACCAGCGTTCGAGGCAACTTTTTTATCATATGCTCTTTCTCCTGACAGCGAAAACGACAAAAAAAGAATGATCGGAATCGGTCTAGCTGTTCAGGCATGATTCGTTGTCCAAAATAGGGGGTGATTTTTATACTATGGATAGATCTACAACTAAAGAGAATAGGCAATCTAAATAAATTTAATGGAAGCGATAGAAAATGCATTTGTTATCATAAAGTCAATATCATGTTTGTCTGTTAGGCTATGCAAATTTAGAATGTCTATCTAGAACTTAGTAAACAAATAACTTAGCACCTATTTACAAAGCTAATAGATAAAGCAACCAAGCGTTAAAAATAGTGTTTATTTATACATTTGGAACGTAGCTGTGAAAGATTGAATAAACACCAACTTGTCGCTCAAGTATTCCTTATGCTGGAAATAAAAATTGTTGCTTGGTGGAACTTTGCACATAAATTACTGCAAAAAATCTACTGGATAGGAAGTTGACATATAGGGATTCATTATTTGTAGTCAAAAGATCTGATGGTCTATCCTACTTCCTATTATTATTCCAATGCGATTTGTGAGGATGTATGTATGTTTGATACTCTTTCACGCAGAAACTACTGGACAGATTTTAATGAAACTTGGTCGTAATTAATATATGTAGGTTGTATATCAAAATATATAGAAGCTACTTTTTATCCAGGTGTGGAAAGTAGTACCAGAAGCTAGAGTCTTCGTAGTAACACAGAAAATAATACAATTGTTCGTCAGCTGACCATGACTACACATGCAATAAAAAATACAATCTAACTTCACTACACACAGTTTCTTAGATCTTTCTATACTACAAAGCAACAAAATGTCAACAGAATCATAAAGTTGGTCTCTTCATACCGATAAATCTGCCATTCAGACGCTTTCTCTGCTAAACTGTGATGGCTTTCGATTTCATACTACTGCTACACTTGTATGCGGCCCTGGTAGCTCATTGTGAAATTAGGAGATAATATTACAGATTACTGAATGAATAAAATTGGTATCTCATCATCATCTGCCTAGCCTTTTCCCTACTATGTTGGGGTCGGCTTCCAGGCTAAATGGATGCTACTGAGAATTTGCGTCTTACAAAGAGCGACTGCCTGCCTGAATCCATTGGTATCTCAGTTGTAATTCAAATAGGTTTCTGCATCTCAAATATTATAAAATGTCCTCAAAAATTGTTGGATATGTAAAAAATATATTTTGACACAGACTATTCCTAACAATACTAAAATATTATACAACTCCGTAGTTATTTATGTAGAAACTGTTGTAATTATAACAATTTAGATTCACTGTTAAATTATTTATTTTAATAACAGCCTTCAATAATTAATTAATTATAACTCAATTTTAGCTGCAATTACAAAATAATTCCGTAAATTAAAACTAATGCAATTAGTTAAACACATGCACTATTTCACAATTAATTATTAAAACTGCATTTAATGCATCTTATTTCTTTATTACGCAGTAATGGTATAAATAAATTAAAAAGTGCATTCAATTTGAATCATGTGACCTCGACACACTTCTATATCCTGATTCGTGTCAGTAAAAGTTTTAATCTGATAACCTTTTTTTAATTGTTTGCTCACAATCACTAACTGCGTCCAATTAATTATCTAGATAGTTCTTAGTTTTAACGTCTCATATCCTGCTCCTACCGACAAACCACGAAAATAAGAATTAATTAATGTATTGCGACAGCCTTCCTCTACTATCAAAAAAAATAATAAGTTCAAAAAACTGCCTATACTAATATTATAAAGCGAAAGAGTTTGTTTGTTTGATTGAACGCGCTAATCTCATGTTCGCTGTTAAATAGCCAATTTATCGAGGAAGGCTATTATAGGTTATGGGCTTTTTATCCGGGTGTGCAGAGTAGTATCCACGGGACGTGGGTGAAACCGCTGGCGGAAGCTAGTGGTAAAATATTTAACCGATTTTAATAAAAATTATCAACATCCTATCGAGACACGAAACCCCTCAAAACCAATACAGACTTACAACCAACAAATATTTAAAACAATCACATAAACAAATACCAAATCAAGACATTAATTCCAAACCAAATAAAATCGCTTCCACTAATCGATATTTCGTCAGCACTCGCATCAATTGATCGCACTCGTACGCACCAATAATCGATTGTACAATTATCAAGAGGGCGACCAACGCGGGCGCAGGTATGCGGTACAGCGCTTTCTATGACCACACGAGCCTAGATGCTATGTGGAGCGGTTTATGATGTAATGTTTTGTTTTAATTTTGTTATACTAATGAAGATGGACTATGTTGGCAGGTGTTAAAATGGAGATCATGTCCAGTAGACAGAATGTTTAAAGCAAGGCACGATGAAAACATGATCATTTGTTTTTGTACGTTTTAACGAGAGTTACAGCGGTCTAGATAAACAAAGGACTCAAGAAGGAACAAGGTGGGTATTAGTCAGTAAAAGTATTACACTCCCTCACATTGTCAACCACAGCGGGAGGGATGATCTGATGAGTTCCCATCGAAAAAATAGGTATAGCTTGGAGCATGAAGAGAAGACACTTTGTTTGAGTATGAGCATTAAAGGTGTGACAATATAGTCGAAAATAATAAAGTTTTCTAACCTCTCTCCTGAATATCTGTTGGTTTCATGAATAAAGGAAGTTGTATGGTTGCGGTTAAGGCTACTGGCAGAGCATATCACCATTGCGCTGTACATGTATTTGCCCCATTGTGTCTGCATCTTTGTAGAGTCTGAGTGTGGAATACTAACATAGTTTAAGAGTCTACTAACAAACTCTTCAACTCGCATTGAGCAAAATCAGCAACCCGCGTTGAACGCACATGGTGATCAACGCTCAATCCTTCTCTGTTTGAGAAGAGGCCTGTGCCCAGCAGTAGGACGATAAAAAGGCTGACTATGAACAAACTTTTCAGGATGTCGACCTGATGTAAATATAAATAAGTTGACCACGAAAGGGAATGTGTGACTTATTTCCTTGTACAAATAACCCGGTATTAATCAACTGTTGTTTAAACCTTCATAAACCCAAGTCCTTTAAGATTCTTAGTCATTCAAACAATATTCAGATCCTAGGTTTTCCCGTTAACTGGAACGAGGGCTTTAACCGAGGCAATCGAGCGGTCAGACGTAACCGATTGCAAATGTACTAACGTGAATCAATTAATATACATAATGACTTAATTAGACATTTACATAGGTATGTAGGGATTCGAAAAAAAACGAACAAATGTTTGGTTGCAATTTGATTAAATAAAATAAAGCTTTTTTAAATTAACTAAATTTGTATTCTTAATTTGAATGAGCTTGATACATTGCAATAAACTCATGCGCATAACATCATCTTGTAGTTAATTTTATCAAAAAAACATCTAATAACATTTAGAAGTGATATTATGTAAAAGTCTGAAAACCAAAATTTCCTCAGCTGCATCTGGACTGGAAATCGATCCCAATATAGTTAAGAAAAGGCTAGCCAGATGATTACACTCTCAAGTACATACACAATAAAACAAAAAAAATAACAAATGATACATTTACCGTGACGAATCCTAATTCACGCACATACATATAAGAGCAGACTAATTACAACTGCCTAAAAACTCCGTCCACAAACGACAATCGTGTACGCATATCCATTGTATAACATTAGTGTTACAAATCAACAATACTTTGCCATCAATCAAAGTGTTGCTAGGCCAGAAATCTTTATACACCACGACTAAACGCAACTAATATAGAAAAAAAGACAAAAAAACAATGGTTCGTTTTGGTCTGTTTTAGGGCAGGAAGTATATGCGGATCTTAGGTTTCGAATTTTAGGTACTGACTGCAGATTTCTATAACCTATCTTTCAGATGATTTGCTTACTAAAGATATTTTTTTACCATTTGTCCCGTAAAGGCAATGTCAAATTCCTATGTGTAGTATCAAAATAACAGATAGAATTTCAGGAACGGCAGTAAACGACGACTTACCTTGGAAGAAACAAATACTTACCTAAGGTATTTGTTTCTTCCAAGGTAAGTCGTTTCATTATGCATTATTTGAAACTTAACTAACCTATATCGGTAGTATAATAATATGAATCACTTTAAATAGCAAGATGGAATTCATGAAACAAATCGGAAAAAGGGGAATGAACAGTCTCATCGAATAACTTTGCTCCTCCGAATTTAACCACTCACGCATGCGCAGTATCGACGACTCACGCATGCGCAATAATCTCTTCTCCGTGCATTTGGTCTATCGTGAAGTCATTAGCACCCAAATTAGAAGCGGCAAACTTATTTTGTTCTG
The DNA here is from genome assembly GCA_002382865.2 of Heliothis virescens. Classification (NCBI taxonomy): domain Eukaryota; kingdom Metazoa; phylum Arthropoda; class Insecta; order Lepidoptera; family Noctuidae; genus Heliothis; species Heliothis virescens. The sequence continues at coordinate 14,084,961 of NWSH02000050.1, forward strand.
TAAAATTTTACCTATCGAACATGAACTTTTCACTGTTGTGATAAGGTTGAAAACTTGACATACATGACAAATTCCAACAGCACTTCAACAGAAGATACCATCACGTACACAAGAATCCATCATAATATCTTTGGCAGCCATTCAAGACCAGTCCACAATTATGTCAATTTACTTGTAGCAGTGCTTAACACTTTCACTGCAACGCCATTAAAGCAGGACAGATAATCACGAAGGACAGAGATAGTAGATACGAGATGCAGTCATGTGCGAATTTAACGAAATCTTAATAACACAGACAGCACATCAAGTTACCACAATCTGTCAAATTTCTTTAATAAATTTTCAACCTTATCACGATAGTAGAAGGTTAATGTTCGATTGGTAAAATTTGTCTGATTCAGGTTGGATTTTCAATGCTTTTTCGTATATCTGTTGAAAGCTTTGAGGCTTCGATGGTGCTTGATGAAAAGGTTATGGCAATTTCCCTGCACGAGTACTACGTATGTGATATTTTGCGAATTGCTGGTGATTTTCTGTTTGACTGTACTTGTTGCTATTCATCTGTTATAAATATCTGCTAACATATGGGAGTTCAATTTAATCTTTCAAAAATAAAAGCGGTTTCAACTGCATCCTGTGGGAAAAACTATGGAAAAAAAGTAGCCTGAAGTCTCCCTCGATAAATGGACTATCTGACACTTAAAACATGTTTCAAAGCCAAGTACTTCCTGAGATCAGCGTGTTCAAGCAAATAAACTCTTCAGCGTTATAATTTAAAGTATAAGGCAAAATTATTTCAGTAGTCCACCCGTCAGCGTAGTGACTGTAATATTCTACTGAAAATCGTCAACATCATTATTCAAACAAAACCGCAAGTTACCTCTCAATCAATAAACTTCAAATAAAATTCTGAAATGTTGTAACTATTTCAATGGACAGTCGCATTTCCGTGAATCGGAACGCGCTTGTTATGTGTGAAATGTAAAGCGGACTGATCGACAATCATTACGTAAAAGTGTTGCAAAAATTCTTGTATTAATGTGCTTTGTGCCCGATATATAGTAGCGTTTCGGTCAGTACTAAGTAGCGCGAACCTTTTTTGTCAACCTAGTTTTAGATGTTTGATTTATTAGTGGTTGTAATAAGGATTTTGTAAGTCCTTTTATTTTTAGTACCCACTCGAAATGTGCGAAGACGCTGTTGCAATTGGCGGAAACTAATCATGCTATCGTAAGCTTAAGATATTTTTTTTCTTTTTGAGACAGTTCTTAAAATTTATTGAAAGCTGCCTATTTGTAGCTCCCGTAATTCAAATTCTATTACTTATTTACTATTTAATTGCCAGCATTTTAATTTTGTTTAATTAGGTGTAATAAAAACCGAACGATGTTTTCATTCACTGATCTTAAGACAGCATTTCACAAAATATAAATAAAATTCCATGGTTGTGTAATGCTGTAGTTTCGAGAGATATTGAAAATTATGAAATTAATTATAAATACATACACTTTATTGACTTTGAAAATATTTCAGTGAATAATTTATGTTCTTAATACTTTTCTTATACATCGGTATTTATTTTTTATTACCTAACTATTCATGTGGTAATTCTAATACTATACATACATATACTAGAAATAATAATTAATATGACAACCTCTTTTAAAGGCCATCTCATATAACAAATTGTAAGCCTACTACAAATTAAATCACTACAAATAACAATAGCGTGCTAACACCAAATAACTAATTGAACGTGTCAATACAACGGAACCGGAATGACGGCAAATGTCACGGACGTGCGGTAGTAACTTTATATGTATGTTATTAAAAAGTTTATGCAAACAACAATACTGTTACGTGACAAACGCAAGCGAATCCGCGGGAATTACAGGTTAGAATTGTAAGGTTCGTGTTCAATTGACAGGTTAGTATTTTTCTTTGTTTACTCAGCATATACTTAATTAAGTATTGTGAAAGTATGTGAAGAGTAAAAAAACCTTGTAAACTTAATAATGTAATTACACTCTTTTCTTACTTCTCATTAGATCTCAACCCAGAAAGATATAGGCTGGGAAGTATATTTTGAATACTTACTTTCGGAAAAAAATAAATAAATAAAACCTGAAATGGTATCAAATGTCCGTCAAAATACTTTTTTTCTTAGTATAGTGAGAGCGTAAAGTTATACGCTAAATAAATATCCTATAGAAATAAAACAGGCTTTTTTATTATATTTGCTTACAAATAGCGACAATATTTTCTCTTCCCTTTGACGACAATATACCAGTTTTCTTTTTAAGTGTTGATTGTTTAAAGTATGTTTACTTTTTATAGTAAATGTTTATATAATTTTATATGCCATTTAAAGGTCTTAATGAAGAATTTCTCTTTATGTCTCTAATTATGACAGAATAATTAATATTTTACGATTTTAATTGATGCCACAATGTGAGTAAAATGAAATTCGAAACTGTAGGCACAAGTAGCTATTATTACATAAAAAAATGAACTTTGTTAACTGAAATATTCAAGTTCAATAATGCGACATAAAATTGATTTTGGAATATAATAGATTTCTCAGAACCACCAAATACCCATTACTAAAATACCCAAACACCTCATCAAAATTATTTAACAAAAAAATCATACTTAAAGTACTTTCTTCCAAAACATAATTTCACGCTATTCGCTCCACCAGTGAACACGTAACTTTATACAAACGGAATATTATAAGCCAGTGTCATTACTACTATTAATTACATAATTATGGCCACCATGACAACTACACTTAGAAATTAATTACGCATCGCAATTAATTTGAAATTTATGGCTTGAGAAACATGACGCGAATGTACGTTTTGAGTAGGATTTTGCGTGTTCGTGATAATACTAAAGTGCTGAGCCTAATGAGGTGAGACTGATGAGTTTAATAAGGATAATTACTCGGCTGGCAAGAAAGGTTTTTACTTACATCTGCCATCTGCCTAGCCTTTTACCAACTATGCTGGGGTCGGCTTCCAGTCTACCTGGATGCAGCTGAGTACCAATGTTGTACATGGAACGACTGTCTGTCTAACCGCCACAATCTAGTTAGCCGAGCAACCCGATACCCATTGGTAAGACTGATTGTCAGACTTTCTGGCTTTTGACAACCCATAGAGACTGCCAAAGATGGTCAAATAACAGCCGGGACCCACCAGCTTATCGTGTCTTCCGAAACCTGGAATAACTTATGACAAGATGGTCTCCCATCCACGGACCGACCGCGACAAGCGCTTAACTTTATGACCGATTGCTTAGACATGAACTATGTTTTACTTACAATGTTATTTAATCGTTGTTTTTTTTCGGTTAGTGTACACAGGATGAACACTTAATAAGCACTACACTACACTTCAATGGAGTCTAAACCTTGGGGCCCGTCAGCCATCTGTTCTTAAAATCCTCACCGGCTGTTATTCCACATTACTTTTACACTTTTTTATCAAATTTAATGAAAAATGTTAAGAACTATAACATTAACAGCATTATTCTGTATAAGTTAAAGCAAATATTACAATTACTGAATTTTTAAATTCAGTGCTGTGAATTATAATTTCAGACTAACACTAAAACGTTGTTACAGACTATATTAAAGGCTTAGTTTTGAATGCAGAAAAAAGGGTGGGGTAGCAAAGATAATACAACCGACAATCACTTTTAATTTCATAATAAGCTTCAATTAAAATCAGCTCCTATTTTAATTGTTATTCAAATTATTCTCCATGGCGTGCTTATATAATCAGATTATATATGCAAAGGAACCATCAGCGGTCAGCAAATTACTGGCACCTTGGCCGAAACAGTCAAGCATGCAAAATACTTCCGAAGCATCCAAGATATAGTGAGATATTATACCATAATAAAGAGAAAAACACAGATATTAACATCCTATAACCTTGTCCATACAATACGTGATTACACTAATCGAGTTATGAAGAATCGAGATCAGAGATAATCGAGTTGATCTCGAGTGTTTAATGCATTGTTTTAATAATCGCTTTCGATGTGGTGTTTGTTTTTGTTTTATCGATAAACGAATCTAGTATTTGATGATTCTTGGATTTAGTATACGAGAGTAAATAAAGTGTGTATACTAGATTTTTTGGAATTTGAATTACAATGTTTATATGCCTAAGGGCTCGTTTCACAGATTCCAGACAAAGTTCTAGATAGCTGTCTGACACAGTAATCAGAATAAAATAAATTTCCATAGTACTATCTGGCAGATAGCTGCCTAGGACTTTATCTGGAACCTCTGAAACTAGCCCTTATCAACATTAAAAATACGTTACACAATAACTCCATGCATGTTTCTTTTTAATAGAATTAGGTAACACTTAACATTTAATTCAAAGGCTATCACAAACATCTATCTAACTTTCACTAATAACCACCCCCTGAAACTGCAATACTATATAAACTTTACAAAAACATTTTTACATTCACAATCGTGAAAGGTTATCCTTACTCCTTTCATACGTTGTGACTAATTTTTTCACGATCTTTTGACATTTTANATCAAGTTCGCGAGGCCCCAGGAGCAGATCCAGCTTTTGTGAGGGGGGGGGGGAGAAATATAAAGGGAAAAAATGTAAGACGCGAGCGAAGCGAGCGCGAAGTATTTTTTCAGCTCGACGTGTAAACATTTAAAAGAAAAGGACGCAAGCGGAGCGAGCGCGATTTATTTTTATGTCAAGTCCCAAACAAATTTTTTTTTTATTTATTTATTTATTTATTTATTTATTCAACGACCTTATCACTAACATTACAGGTTCTTATAACCTAATGCGTTAGTGAGGCATTTCACTAATCTACAGTATATATTTACAAAAATAAAACTTAAAATAAAACAAGACAACAATATAAATAAAAAAACATAAAAAAAAGTAATTAGCCTATTCTAGCTTATAACATAATAAAAATAAAATCATCCTTGCGAGTTCACTGGACTGACACGAAAAAATATCTATGTTGTTCTGGATTTCGTTAACAGTACGGATCGCTCGCGTGAGAGGCGTTTTAGCCAGTAGGTTGGTCCTGGCGGTTGGCACTGACAGCAGCGGCGGGCGCCGCCGTCTCCACACGTAGCGGTCCGGAACACAAAAACTCAAGCACCGTAGTACTCCAGGATTGTGCTCCATGCCACGGAGTAATTTAATTAAATACACTATTAGTGCATACTCTCGCCGCACCTTTAGCTGATTGTAACCGACCATACCCAGCACGAACAATGTTGGGTACATAAGCGGGTACAAAGGATATACTCCATACAGCCTCCAGTACAAGTGGCGCGTGAACTTGTTCTGTACGCGCTCCAGCATGAGAGAGTACTTGGCTTCATGTGGAGCCCATATGACAGAACCATACTCCAAGTGACTCCTAACTAGTGCGTCGTATAATACCCTTAATGTTGTTATATTCGTAAAGCCCTGCGACTGCCTAAGTACAAAGCCTAGGTTTCTGTACGCCTTCTTGCATATATTGGTAATATGCTCGCGAAACGTGAGGTCTGGAGTGAGGTGGATCCCCAGATCACGCACCTGTGTTACGCG
>NWSH02000050.1:14096263-14135608 GCA_002382865.2 Heliothis virescens
TAATTAGTAATGCTAACAGGACACGAATGTAAATTAAAATCTCCTATAACTATAACTTGCTTATACCTATCACAAATATTTTCTATTAACCTAAACAAAATCATATAATCATTTTCAGTACTCCCAGGTGGTATATAAACTACACAACACAAAAACAAAAATCTATTATTTAAATGAACCGTTGCGCTAACAATTTCAAACACGTAGGTATCTATCGACGCGTCCGCGACATGTACCTGTCGCAGCTCAAAACGATGTGTGGCCACTAGAAGCGCGCCGCCCTGCTTGCGTCCGTCGACTCGGTCACATCGTAGTATTTTATACCCTTGTGGGACAATTTCAGCATCTTGTATGGATTCATTGCAGCCAGATTCAGTAATTGCATATAGGTCGGAATTAAATAATATTAGGTTATTTCTGAAGGTGTCTAGTTTTGTACGAAGACCCCTTACATTTTGATAAAATATTTCTATTTTATTACTACTTGTTGAAATTTGTTTCGGGTTGTTTACGAAACCAAATCCATTCGTTAAATTCTGCGTTAACTGGCCATATTTCAGGTTTATTCAAATCATCATACATGCGTTCGGGTACACCTATTACGAAAGACGCATAGTCTCTGTCCGTTTTGTGTTTAATTTTTTGAACTTTCAAAGTAATATCCTGTCCACAAATACTTTTAATATGGTTGGTCACAGCTTCCTCAGTCGTTTCCGGATGTAAGCGCCAAACATGCAGGTGTTTCTTGCGTTCTGTGGCTTGTATCGCCTTTAGTTCAGTATTTTTGCCAATACCCACATTCTTAGAAACGCGATTCAATTTCTTATTTTGCACGGTAGTCCACCCCCCTTGAGCCGTTTCTTCGTCTTCCCCTTGTTCCGACAACATATGAGGCACCGAATCCTTAGCAACATTCTTCGAAGTCGACGGTAACGTAGATTTAATGGCCACACTGGTATTGACATTATTCTTTTTAGCGGTCTTTTGACTACTCGCGATCTGTTTGTGTTGAGTGGGCTTAGCATTTAAGCTCACTGCCTCAGCAAATGTAATGGGCGAGATCGTAGTTGCCTCTTCTGTTATTACCTGGTGGTCTATTAGTACCTGATGGGACTGAGACTGAGTCACTTTGTTTTCTATGACCGTTATTATTTTGACCAGGTTATCGAGATCGTTTTTCGTTTGCGAAAATTGGTATTGTAATTGTGTAATTGCATTTGCCTGACTATCTAAGCGAGCAATAATATCTGAACGGAATTGCTTTAATTCAACCAGTAATGCTGCGTCCACATCTCTATCCATCATAACAGGAGAAAACTGAGCTTGACTGCCGCGTTGCGTATTTACATTATTTTGCGGTGTGGTGGTAATAGTAAGGTCAGTTATATCTTTTCTCAGCGGCGTTTCCATGTTTCCACATTTTGGCATAAGGCAAATGCAATCCGGACATACCCATTTCTTTTTATACGCTAGGGTATATGCATTAAAAGCACTAGGCATTATATTAAGACACTTCAAGTCGTATCTTTTAATGCATTTATCATTAGAGCATTCCATAAAAAAGTTGTCCAATATAGGTGAGCAACAAGCGCTGCACTCACTGGCCATAGTTATAGTTTAAAAATTGAGCGTTATTTGAAGAATATATCGATGTGTGCGTGTACTTGCCAAGAGCTTGACGCTTCGCTGTTGTGCGACAAGGACGAATTATTTTCCGCGCGCAGCCCCTCTCTTTTACCCGAGGTGAGGAAGAGCTTACCTCGGCACACTCGGCACGCGCGATATTGCACTCGCGAATTAAATTATAAAAAACAGTTCACACCACTTTAGGCACTTAGTTCAGACTTTTGTTTACACATTATGAGTCAATATTGCATAAATAATATTTCCATTTTTTTGGAAATAACAAAAAAAGCGTCCGCACCCAACGGCGTACTGAGCCAAAAAAACTATATATTATGAAATAATAAATGCAATGTTATATGCAATGCTTTTGATTTCTCTGAAATTTAACCAGCGGGGAACCTCCAAACAGGAAAGTAGAGAATTATTTAAGAATAATATTAGTAGTGCAGCTGACATCGTAGTTAATTATATGTATTTAACTCGACTATACTGTGTACAGTATAGTCGAGTTAAATACATAAGAAAGTCATCAGTAGAAAAAAAATCTCATAAAATAACATAAGTATTCCTAAGAAAGATTCATCGAGTGGAAACGACAGTTTTCATATAGTACATTCGAAGGGCAATAAAAATGAACCTCTAAATTTTGCGTTGAATTTCAATAAACAGAATAAATACTGCTATTTTATTATTTGCCCGTCGGGGCTGCGGGTTGTTCGAAAGAGTTACCGTGGCCCTGGCACACAAAGAGCTCCCGATGGAACACGGTGGGTTTTAGTCAGATAAAAAAAAGAAAAATGTTCATGTCGTACATTCGAAGGGCATTATAAATGACACCCTGAATTGTTCACGAATTTCAATAAACAGAATAAATACTGCTATTTTGATTAATAATAACCTGTGATAATAGCTCTTGTACCCTCTCATCTGGATTCATCGAAAATCATAACAGCATTTCGAAAAGGTCATAAGTCCTTCATTGTTACAATGATTGGTTGGTACATTAGCATACAAAGGATCGCTTTGTTGCGTCTCCTTATATAATTGAAGTGTCAAATAGCTTATTATCGTCGTATCTGAAGAATTGTTTCACACTTGAAAGCTTTGTGTATCCGTTATATTCAAGGTTGTGTTTTGTCTATGTGTTTTGCATATAGGAAGCTAGCTAGGAGGCTTTGATATGAGGAAATGTGAACTATTATTTTGTGACTAGCCGTTTTCCCGCGGTTTCACTCGCATCCCGTGGGAATTACTGCCCGTACCCGAATAAAATATAGCCTATGTCACTCGTGGATGTAGCTTTCGAATGGTGAAAGAATTTTTAAAATCGGTCCAGTAGTTTTTGAGCCTATTCATTACAACCAAAGAAACAAACAAAGTTTTCCTCTTTATAATATTAGTATAGATATAGATATAGAAAATTATATAAGTTATAAAGATTGCTGCAGGATTGCCAAGATACTTTGTCCTAGTGAATAATCTATACTCTATACTAAAACTACAAAGAAAATACTTGTGTGGCAGATAGCATTATTTGAGGACCATTAATTAAGGAAGGCTATAGGCTTCTTAAAATCCGGGTGCGCAAAGAAGCTCCCCTGAAACATGGGTAACGTTGTTGGAGGAGGCTAGTAGGCATATATTTATTTACAAATCCATGATAGGCCTCCCTTTCTCCACCTGATGGGATTTAGAGAGTTATAAAACAAACAGAAATTGTGGTCAGGCTACGAAGAAAAATGTAATCTAGGTTGTTGAAAAGAACCTGTAAATATTACAATCACACTTGTTGAGGAATCGATGCACTTATAGACTTTATAAATTAGCATTTTGTCGTTAGATTTACACTGTTGCAACATTCGATTCAAGTCAGCTGTGAGCTGCAATGGCTGCAGTAGTTCCGCATTGAACACCGTGTTATAAGATTTAAAAGCATTACGTAGACACTAATTCATTAGTTTGAATGAACATGTAAAATATATTTTTGTAATAAAATTATTCAATTATGATTATGAAAGTTTTTGTAAACTGATACGTTTGCTGACGAATCTATAAATACAAGGAAGTCAGTCTTTTTCTTGTTGTCCATAGGAAATCATCATACGACTCCTCCCGTTGTGGATGACAGCTAGACAGAGTGTCAGACTTTAACTGACTAAAACCCACCATGTTCCTTCTTGGGCCCTTTATGTACCAAGGCTGCGGTAACTCGCCCTAACAATTCCGCAGCCCAGGGAAGTCTGTCTTGAACATTTTTAACATGTCCCTAAAAATATTTGAAAGATTTCAACCACACTCCACCTAGCGTAATTAACTTTAAAACATCTGGTTTAATTTAACCAAGTTAACGTAATGGAATGCGGAGTAATCCTGAACCAGATCAGTATCAACTTATAACGTGAACGTTACCGTAGGAAGTCTGCGTAAACTGTTCACTTTCTAAACCAGAGCAGCGCCCGCGCCGGTTTGTCACAGAGTAAAAACAACGGTATGATCATAAAAGGTATAAGATGAAGTCATTTTTGTTTAACGGACTTATTTACGGAAATTGTGCTCAAGGTGTTTAATATTGGTAATTGTCATTCGTAGCCATTACGGTATACAAATGTAGGAAACTATCCATTTATTTTTATATACTTACTAGCTTCCGCCAGCGGTTTCACCCGCTCTCCCGTAGGAACTACTTCGTGCACCCGGATAAAAAGTAGCCTTTAACCTTCCTCGATAAACGGGCTATCTAACACTGAAAGAATTTTTCAAATCAAACCAGTAGTTTCTGAGATTAGCGCGTTCAAACAAACAAACTCTTCAGCTTTATAACATTAGTATAGATGTACAGACCCTGGTCGACCTACCCGAATCTGTAAAATTTTACCAGTCCAACATTAACCTTCCACTATTGTGATAAGGTTAAAAGTCTATTGAAGGAATTCATAAGATTGCGATAGGTTGATGTGCTAGTGTCTGTTCAAAATAAAATAAAATCTTTAACTTTTTATATGACTGCCAAAAAGGATGATTTGTTAAGGTAATTAAGAAGATTATTATGTTTTTACCTTTTTGTCAATATTATGTGTTAGTCTGTAAATATAAATATAAACAGCTGACAGCTTTTGTTATGTGTGCGTAAAAATAATTGATTGTTTCTATTTAGTCATGCGTCATAATGTAGTCATGGTAAATATATTATTACTAGCGGAATGTACACTTACATATTTATCATGAGTAATGAAAACAAAAATTTACGACTGTTGATGTTTTCTTTGTATGTTTTTAATTGTAATTTGTAAATAAAAAAGAATATACCTGACTGTACTTAATTATCGACCTTAACACAAACTAAAAAATACCAACAAAGAGGCAATATTTTGTAATCTCTGCAACATATTATGTCGATTTGACGAAGAAGCTGCAACCTTATACCTAACTATCTTCTGCCAGCGGTTTCACCCGCGTCCCGTGGGAACTACTTCGCGCACCCGAATAAAAAGTAGCCTATAGCCTTCCTCAATAAATGGGCTATCCAATACTGAAAGAATTTTTCAAATCGGATCAGTAGTTCCTGAGATTAGCGCGTTCAAACAAACTCTGCAGTTTTATAATGTTAGTATAGGTAGATTAAATAAAATTAATATAAATTATCTACTCTATGTCCCACTAGAGCACTATTCTTTCTAACTTTTTAACATATCAATGACACTTTCCCCGACGTAATAGTAACGTAATACATACACAGACCACATGAAACAGACAGACAGACGAATTACGTACATTTCTATTAACTATGCATTCTCACGGTTATTCCTAACATTTCATCTAGTTTGTTGAGCGCATAATTGCATAATTTTTAGGGTTCCGTACCCGAAAGGGTAAAACGGGACCCTATTACTAAGACTTCGTTGTCTGTCTGTGTGTCTGTCTCCAGGTTGTATTTCAAGCTAGAACGTATCAAACCGCAATATATAACTTTGTTATTCATATACTTGTATTAAAAACAAAGTTATAATTTGCGGTCTATAAAAATGTTTGTATTTTGGCTAGTTGTAGATAATATGTAGATACCTTTATTTTTCATAGATAATGGTACGGAACCCTTCGTGCGCGAGTCCAACTCGCACTTGGCCGGTTTTTGGAGAAATGTTTTGAATTTCAATGTTTTTCGCTAAAATGTTTCTGGCCATTGTTTGCGTGGATTTTTTCACTTGGTCGTTATCTTGTCTAGACGGCAATAGATCTATGTTTTGGAAGAAAATTTTGTTTATTACGAGTGTTATTAAACAAACTACTATACCATTTTCCCGTTATCATGAGTTCCCTGACAGTTCAAATTTTTCCATCACACGCAAACTGCTATAGAGCTATAACAACAAACCAACAAAATAAAGTTATTTTAAAATATTGTCTCTTTATTAACTACCTAGTAAACTATATTTTTTCCTATTTTAAATGAACTAAATAAATATTAATGGCTAATAAATTAAATAATCGATGTAAAAATAATATGAGTTTAAAGAATGTCGAAAATGACAGATACACGAAACGGAATGTGACTTGCGTCAATAGAGATTGACGCAAGTTACTGAATCGAAAAAAAATCGATGTAGAGTAGTGGCCATATGAAAAATTTCAAATTCCGATTCCATTTTCTTTGTCAAACAATTCGATTTTATAAAATAATCGATTAAATTTCGTTAGGTTATTTCACTCTAACTATCAGATATGAACTGCCAGGGAACTCATGCTAAAATAAAAACACTATAGTTATAATTTAATATCACAATCTAATGAAGTTGACTGTACATAGCAGCTAAAAATATATTTCTTCTTCTTGCCTAGAAAAATCAAGTATCAAAAACAGTATCAAACAAACCTATGTGACTGGAATTTTCTTCAAACAAACTTACCAAATACATAAAACTTTGAAAAAGGCATATAATACATTTGTAGGTATCTAATCACTGTCTTAATTGCTAGTATCTAATAAGAGGTTTTCCTAACTCGCGTTGTATATTTTTTCAACAAAACAGATAAGATAATTAGTTTTCCATTTGAAGCATTACAGTTAAACCAATGAAGTAAAACGTAATAGTTCAATACACTGTAAACTGATAGTATGAGATCATTCGCTTAAGATGCTGCGACTGGTTTGTTACTGCACTCGTATGAGAGTAAGTCAGTTCATTCATGCATGTTACGTAAAATACTTTTTTTTTGCTCGAACTGTACTTTCATAATTTTATAATATTAATGCGGCTTGGGTATACTTTTAAAAAAAATTAAATCCCATCTATTTTAAATCTGGGTACTTTTTGAAATGTAACTTAACAAGTATTTTTACAATTCAACCGAGAAAAATTTTAATGAGAGCATCGCGGCCTTCAAGATGGTACGATTTTTTTGTTATTTCACATATCAATCAACTTCAATCTTTACAAATATTACAAAGCTGACGAGTTAATTAATGAAAACTATCCAAAATAGAGCCATTATAAACTTACTTAATTTAATATTAAACCATAAAATATAATAATAGTAATTTCATATAAATTTTAAGTATTATGATAGATTACAGATGTTAATTTAGATCTGTTTAAGTAGGTCAAGTTGAATCGCCGCAATATCTGGTAGAAAGTGGTCTGTGCCGATAACTTGTTTTCAACAAAATAGGTATTAGATATGCTAAACAATGTTAGTGACTCAGTTTTGATACTAGATTAGTTCTTTGTGTATATATTTGTCCTAGGTTTAAAATAACTGGTTTATTTTTAATGCTTTTGTGAGATTTGTTGCCTTTTAACTAACTCTGTCAAGAAGAGTTGTTTTTATGATATAAATATTTTAAGTAAATATGATAACCAAATATTTTGTTAAAACGAATGCAGACCGCACATGGAGCCTAGGTTCCACAACACAGGGAATCCTAGTGTGGGACCTAGGGCCTCAATTAACATTGTAAAACTTTTTTCAGTGAATAAATATTTTTTTCATTTTATGAAGGTGTGGAGGAAATTTAAATGAAATGCTGTTGTTTGACAACTTGTTTTATAAAATAATTAAGAAAACAGTAAAATTTGTTGTTAATCGGACACTACCTTTTGGTTTGGCTTGAAACCTTTGTAATAAAAAATCTTTTTTTTTTCAGTAGAATATTCTAGATTCATAATTCAGTACTGTGCAGTAACATCTCTACGAGATTCAATAGAGTTGTTTTATTTACTCTTCTGAGGTCAATAACATATTGTTTTGAAAAAATCTAAAACACTATTCTATTACCATTGGCTCTAGATCATGTTTTGATATATTTTCTTTAAAGCATAAAATAAACATAAAAAAGCCGAAATGTTCCCTATTGTTAGTCAAATTAAACTTTCAATGAAAACGAAAATAAAACTTTCCATTTCAAAACACTTGGACTGTATGCTATCACATTCTTTCTCGTAGCTATCGGTCAAAAGCGGTGCACCGTTTTTTGCTCAACCGCGCCACTCGAGTGAGTTTACCCAACTCGTGACGTCACTAGCCCCTTGTTTTTGTTAAATAACTTACAAAATTAACTTCAATGAAATATTTATGTAATTTAAAATATTAATTGGTTGTGTTTACTTAGTGTCTTGTTTAATTACTGACTGTTTATGCTTTAGAACTTTCAATACCAATTAATTAATGCGCACGTTCAATATTACTTGCATTAGAACAATGAAGCCTAATTGAAATTATTTGATTACAATACCAGCTTAATACAGCCTAATTATTATCAACTCGAAATAGTATCGAACATTCGAATGCAAAACTTGTTACAACAATTCACAAAGCGGAGAGAGGTTGTTAGCCCACCGCCAACGACCATAACTCATTCGTTTCAATTCGTTGCGAATAACGCCGTTACACTAGACAATAGACTTTTAACTTTTTATGTACGCCAACAAGGAAATACTTGACTCGATAATAAAGTCGTAATTTGAATGTTTTTTGAAAAATATTTTTTTATGATAATACATGCATCAATGACTTAATTATGAAATACATAATTGATGAATATACAATATGGTGCATTTAAATTAGCAATGCAAACGAAGAAAGCGGAGAAATTGATGACCTTGACTCGAATGTATGTTTATGCACATCACAAACAAAAAGTATACTTAATAAGTATGGTATGAGCAAAATGAAGTGCCATTAGCGCGCGTTGATGTCTTTTACATGGAAGAGGTGAGAATTGGAGCTGCGATTTGTTTTAAATGTATTTTTATGAAAAATGAGGTTAGATGGGAGATAGGTATTTATTTTTAGATAATTATTTAGAAAAAATAATTTGAAGAATAAGGTTGGGTTTATCTTAGCTTGTAACTAAGAAGCTTTCATCGCATCAACGTCAAAATCAACGTACATTTTACACGTTTGCTAAATGACAGCTAAACTTTCTTTCAATGCATTGTTTTATTTGTTTACTGTCTACAATTACTGAAGCTTGTTACAACGTAGGTTCTTTTTAATAAATACTAAATAAAACTTGGCGTTTTCATTATGGTACACCATCTGCAGTTTGATAAAAAAAATCATATTATTATACTTAACGCATAGAAAATTGTATTGTGTCAATTAAACATGCAACAACTAAGTCATCTATCACATCTAAACTCACTCTAAATTGATAACCAAATAACTAATTAATTAACGAGCTTCCTTATCAAAAACCTGTTTATTAAGGCGTGGAGTAAGAATGCGACTTTTACAGCAATTCCGATGACTGTCTGAATAAGGATGCAGACAGACTTTCACTGGCGGTTCTTTTTTTTATTTAATTTTAGATTCTGTTCTGACAGACGTAGGGGCTTCGTGTATGGAGAGCGATGAGATGTGCTGAGAATTTCTCCTTGAGTGCTTGAGTTGCAAATAAAAATGTGAGTAGGAATTGATATCCAGGTTGTAACGTCTGGCTTGCAGCTTTGTTGTAAGTTTGTTAATCTAACCTGCTTCGAATATTATGAGAAACAGAAAAAAATATTTTTTTCTTTTTTTGTTTTAGTACAACCTCTGAAACTATTGAACCAATTTAAAACTTCTTTCAAGAAACAGAAACAAGTTCTCCTAAGACGCAAATAATAGTTTTATTACATTCATAAGTTTTGACCAGTAACATATTTATTTTTTCAAATAGCTATTTTTTCAATTTTAATATAAACATGTCTTACTATACTCAAAATAACCCATCGTTTACAGGCACATATCGCATCAATCTCACTTCGCAGTCAGTATGTGTATCCCTCTACCATTTATTAACGGCATGAGAACCGCTTTGTCCGCGGTCACTTGACTTTGACAGACAGCTCTTTGTTATAAATATACCTACTCGAATATTATTCTAATAACCAAATTATTTCTATACAAAAAACTAGAGGAAAAGGTTGTTAGTACGAAAAACTTTGAATTTAAAATTGCCTGTCGACAAGCTTGTATACAATTTTATTTTCTACAAAATTGGGTATGTATTTTGATATTGTTCGAAATTCACTGCCATGTAATATGTAGTGTTGCTACCACATTTCAATATTAATTGGGAGATTGACTTGGGTCTTTAATAACTTTATTAATGTTTTCGAATTAACAAGTCTTCTAATACATACATTTATTCTAAAAATTAGTATACATTTTTATATCATCATTTAGCCTGCCCTTATTTTATGAAACAATTACCAATCTTTATTACTTACCTAAAGGGTTTCCCGACAAATGGGCTATCTAACACTGAAAGAATTTTTCAAATGGGACAAGTAGTTACTGAGATTAGCGCGTTCAAACAAACAAACTCTTCAGCTTTATAATATAAGTATAGATATCTACTTTCTATTTGGTATATTTGAAACTCTAATATATATATCATATGGTATTTCAAATCAAAATATAACCCTACAAGTCTAATACAGACATTCATGCAACACTGCCTCCTGACTAACGATATGATGATCACAGTTACATCACATATCGTTCATTACTCCTATTCCTTGCTTATCCACCGAAACACCAACAATATAAGCCATTACCCGAGTTATTCAATACTAAATGAAACATAGATTTTTAGAACTTTCTGTATAATTCACCTCAGAAACTTGTATTGTCTTTGTGACGTATTATATTCTAAAATTGCGCAATAATAAAGCAATTATAATTATGTATGCTTACCGTTTTATAAGTTACACGTAAGTATGGTAATGCTAATTGCATCTGTTTTGAATTTTTCGTAGAGAGTTTTGCACGATCTTAATTTTAAATTTAACGTTGCTTATTTAGAGTTTAATTAATTTTCGTTTGCTTCTTTAAATGTTTTAATTGATGACTATGGGTATCCATCTTCAAATTAAAATCACACAAACTTTCAATCATCGATTTGTCATCATCATGTATTACAGAATTGGCGTAGAAGCCTCGTGAGATAATTAATTAAATAATTTTTCTCGCCTCGAGCCAAACTGAGCATAATTATCCACAGTTTATAAAGAAGAAAGACCAGAAATTATGATAAACCTGTGATCATACTTGTGCATCATCAAGGTCACCACCCACTCACTCTTTTGGTTCAGACGTTATAATGACCGGAACTCATTCAATAGAATATTTACGATAGTGAGTTTAGAACAAACGAACTCAGCATTCACCATTTTACCATTGTTTTGAAAATTATTTAAACAGACCAGGGCAGAACTCATTATTCTCTCATCTGCCTAGCTTTTTCCCAATTACGTTGGCATCGGCTTCTAGTCAAAACAAAACCACCTTAGTACCAAGGTTTTACATGGAGCCTACCTGATATCCACAACCCAGTTACCCGCGTAACCCGACACTCTTTGGTAAGACGGGTTGTCAGACTGTCTGGCTTCTGACTACTCGTACTGACTGTCAAAGATGTTCAACTGACAGTCGGGACCCTCCGTTTTAAGATTGCTTCCAAAGCTAGGGGATTGTTCGAAAGAATTACTGCGGCCCAGGTACACAAAGGGCTCAAGAAGGAACACGGTGGGTTTTAGTCAGCAAAAGTCTGACACTCCTTCACGCTGTCACCCACAGCTAGAAATCATAATCATCTGATGATTTCCCATCGACAAAAAAAAAGGTAGCTTCTAAAACACGAAAGGCCTATTACAATAATTCTTAATTTTTTGGAAAAAACCTATTACAATAATTCCATAAGAGAAGTTAAAATCCATATGATCAGAGTAATATCAAACCGTGTCACCACATTCGTGCTCACTTCCAGTGTTACAAAATATGTTCTATAACATAATATCCTCAATACTGCTATCTGTTGGCTCATGGTAGCCAAGCACGCGAGTTGTAATCGAGATATGATAACCACTAGTATATCGATATAAATCGATTTACTGTTTTGTTTTGTGATGTATAGTGCACTTTGTATTATTGTAATTAAAATTGTTTTTATTGATTTAAAGTAAGGCCTATTTTGTGTTCGGTTTTTGCCTTTATGGTGAAAGTCACCCAAAGAGTCGTAACGTCTGTGAACCGACTAATCCTTCAAATTCTTACAGATATGTACAGTTTTCGAGTAAGAGCTAAGTGCTAAATGTTGTTTTGCTTGTTGTTTGGCACGAAATACGCAATTCTTTATTTCCATCTTTCAACGAGCTATATTTTTAAAACTTTTGTGTCTATATTTCTTTTTAATAAGACACAGAACAGTGAAAACACTACCCACAAGTCAATAAAGAATGTTTTAATAATATTAGTGTTGACATTTCTAAAATCTAGTTATTCAAGAAAACTAAAATGTCGACATTTATTTCATTTATGTATGTATTTTCTGTTACCATACCTACTAACGTCTAAATACCTAAGACATTAACTACATATGATGTGTGACTTCATTTAATCACGCGAGAGGCAGATGCCGATTTGATAATAAAACAACATAACGATTATCGACTTTATCGATGTGATCTCGATTCGTGCAGACCAATCTACATGTTTATAAAATGCTGTCATAGTTAAACATTTCTAATATGATATGTTCATTTGTTACTTTTAAAGTGTTTTGTTTCTAATTTTGGCCACGGTATACACATAGGAAAGTACCGATTTATAACAGTAATAATATTCACATAATCAAGAAATCCAACTATAAATTCCTAAAATGTATATGATAATAAAAAATATGCTGAAATATTGTTCATAAAAAAAGCTTTAAAAAAAGATACACAGCCTTTCTTTTAATGAAGCCATACAATAAATATTTATCATCAAACCGAACGATTAACATGCAAAAATATTGAATCGATTCTCAATATTAACTCGAGTGAAATGTTCGCCGGTAGCCGTACTCAAGCACTCACTTTCTATATCGAGCTATTTAAAATCGATACATGGAATGTCACTTTTTTACTGTAGTACTTACGTTATTACATCAAAAGTTTTACTAAAAACTTATAAATCTAATCAAAACTATGTTTTGAAAGCAAAAGTTGTTTGTTTTGGCTACGTGTTGCAATTTTTCTAGGTTTTGCGAATTATTTTTTACGTGATTTCGTATTTTTGAATCGACTAATTAGTTGGTTGAAATTATAAAGTTAATAATGAAAGAAAAACGAAAGTAGAGCAAAATTACTAAAACTAAATACTGATCCAAATTATCAAATTTTCTTATTATTTATGAAGATTTAAAATCTGAAAAGAACTATTCCACTTGGATGTTATCCACATTCTAAATCTCGACGTAAATTGAATCATTTCTTTTACGCAATCGTTAACAAAAAACCTTGCATTGTTTACTCTAACCGTAGACAAAGAAAAAAACACTTTTAACTACCGTCAAATATTTCTGTTCTCTAGAACATTTTTGTAAAAAGATTTAGATCAAAACAGATTTAATAGTTACACAACCCACGTTGTTTCAAAAAAGGAAAATATTCGGCATTGATTCATAATTGGAAGCAAGGTCCATATTGTCAAGCTACCATTTGCTACCAATGCTACCATTTCGGCAAATGGCGGCTAAGAGTCCGATTAGATCTAATTCTTGACCAACGACATTTGAATCGTGTAACAACTGGATCCGGGTAATTGTATTGGTAACTGAAGGCGCGTTTACATTAAATAGAGTAAGTTAGCGAGCACTTGCATCAAGTAGTAAGTTATTTAATAATTCACGTTTATAGAAATGTGTGAACAAAATATTACAAGCATCAGCTATCTTTGAAGGTATAATATTATTTGAGGAGAACTGTAATAGCCTTAATAAAATTCAAATTTTAGTAAGCATTATGCAATTAATTTACCTCAATAAATAGACCGATTTACACTATCGAATCTAATACGAATGTCTCTTTAACTTTTGCTACTGGACTGTCATATTATCTTGTTGTGAACGAAGCTTAATAATACGAGAGGTAGGAGACAATTGGTGCACGTTGTTTAATTGTTTTTAGTACATATTGGTTGTAATGAATGATCTTATCAAAGTAATTATTGCGGCTCTGAAAAATCGATAGTTTTTCGAAGGTCGGAATAACGATAGAGATTTCTACCTATAGATTTTTTATTAATTTCTCTACGAGTGGAACTGTAATAGTGTTTAGGTATTTCGTAGCATTGAAAGTGACTGACAAAGTTACAGACAACTAAGTTCTTTTTATTTTTAATCTCATGGCTCATGAAGTAATAAATTCTGCTCTAGATAGCAAAATGTTATTACATTCTGTACTACATATAGCATAGTCTAGTAAATATTATGGAAGCTTAACATTAGTTATGTACTTCACGAGCAATTTTTTTTCTATTGTTACGCTTTACCTTTTTAGTTTTATGACTAAATGCGGATATTCTGTAATAAGTTTTAAATTACTTTTAGAAAGGAAAAGTTATTTTACTTTGATTTAAAACAATATTTAATTATCTTAAAAGTGAAATGTCGCAACGCAGCGCACTGATATAGAGTACCGTTTACTTTCATAAAACAAGTTTTTGCTCTGACCGTACTTTGCAAAATGTTACCGAAACATATCATTATGAATTATTTCGCACACCTTGAACATTTTCCTGTGCAAAAAGACTTATTTTTGAATGAAATTAAGCTATCTAGATATCAGCTCGGACTGTGGCCAGTCGTGACTGCTGCCACACTCATGGTCGACACTTTAGAAAGCGTAAGATTTATCATTGACTCACTACTAAAATAATTACACAAAATTGTACCACGTGAAACTCACCTTTCAGCAATATTTAACTGTCTTCAACTTCAATTTGTAGTAAAGAAGCACTGATTAATTTATTACGTGGAATCCACCATTATTCCATGTCACTTGTCGAAAACACCGATACCACCTTCACTGTTAGTTAGAAAAAAAAAAACTTTTTACACAACACGCACTTCCCGCCAAAAATCTACATTATTCAAAAAATCCAAATCGATAGATCGATTTCCGTATCAGTTGATAGATGTCAACGTCCTCGACGCAATCCGGACACTGGCGGCAAGTGTCGCCGTCGGCTCGGACTTTCCGCGCGAGTGCACTTCGATTGCAATCAACGAAAAATAATTATTTTGATTATTCGAACGTAGGGTTTTCGATGTTTGAATTTGTGGCGGGAAGCGTGTGTTACGTTGCGAGCGTGCGTTCGGAAATGTACGCGGAGGCCGGACGGTGCGCGAAAAGCGACTGCGGTCACTGGTGCTCTCGCGACACTCTCTGCCCACCGCTAGCCGCATGTGTAAATGTTAATCCGTGATATTATTTAGTTTAACCGATAAAAGTTGAGCCGCTGCATTCGGTACTGCAACCCTTATGCCGCTCACTTTTTGCTACACCTCGTACTTTAAACAGCTCATCGAATATTGGTCGGTCTCACAAGGAGATAGGCCAGTTTGCTCGCACAATGATTGCTTTCAGAAGTGATTTTTCAGTCTAGTTTCAAAAACGAAAGCTGACATAATTGTTTTGTAAAATATTTTACATGCTGTCCACATCCTTGGTTATGTAAAGAATGGGTCAACATGGTTTAAACATAGTCATAGTCATAAATTACTGTTTTTAACCCATTTTAAAAATAATAAAGCTTTTGTATTCATTGTGACAATATTGCGATATCATGCTGAATCTATAATAGTGAATTTTAATAAGACAGTTTAAGACTTATTAATTTTAATGTGTCTTGCGAAAAAGTTCATTAAAATTGGTAAATCCAACGTGTAGCAAATCACATAATTAAAAAAAATATCTTAGCAACTCTCTATGGCCACATCTTTTTCTACTTACCTACACCATATTAATGAATTACGATTATTTTAACTAGTTGTTCCCTGCTGTACCACTCACGTCCTGGGGGAAATAGGTACTAACCACACCTTGCTAAAATGTGGCCTATGTCTACGTGTGTATGTAGCCTTTCTCAAGCTCTAGCCCATTTCGGTGTCAAATTCATTATCATTTAAATTGGTTTAGTAGTATTGGCATGAAAGACCGTAAGATAGAATTACGCATTACAATTGATTCTATATAGTGGTAAGGATAGTATAAATATAAGATACACATAAATTACCATAAATCACACAAAACATTGTAATTCGGTAAAATTTTACTGTATGTAAAATAATTGCACTGAAATAGGAATACCTAATTAAAATTAAATTACATATGTATGCGATTGAAATTAACTAATGCTTTCATAGTGAAATAACCGTCCAGTTGTTAGAGAGAAAGATTATAAGAATAGGAGATCATTTTCATCAAAGTGCGGTAATAGGTAAATTATTTAAAGATATCTTTAGTAGGTATTCTGGTGCAACGTCAGGAAGTAGTTATTTGCAGTGCTACTCAGACAATCAACACCTTAGGGTGGGTTGTCATTTAACTATCAGGACCAAATTTTATTGATAACCAAACCATAACCAGCCGTGAAATTGTCGCCTATTAGCAGGGCCGGATTAACCTATCATGGGCCTGTAGGCAATACAATTTTCGGGCCCCTTTTCTTACCTACTCTGGCTGACTAAGTAATTCAGTTGATGTATTTTTTACCTTCTTCCCACATTCCTTAATACAATTCCGGATCTAGGCATGGATGACATGACGTCCTAACGCGGATTGGCTCCGTTTTAGTACAGAACAGAGTCACTCGCGCAGCCCACGCGTAGAGTGCGCGTACGTTTGTCTAGTCAGTCTATTCTACTTCTATCAACAGTTTAAACACACACAAAGTACAAAGTTTTTTCCAATTCGCTGTCGTAAAACGCTCCTGCCTAATAGCATCCAACGAATCGGGGATTTTCTCAAAGTAAAACGAGATAAACCGTCCAAAGGCATTCCAATTGTTTTAAATCCGTGTTTTTAAGCCTTTTTCATGGCGAGACCCCCTTTCCATGAAGAAATATTTCGCGACCCCCCTGTGTTTGAAGACTTACAATTTTCACATAGATCAAATCATAAGTATTTAAAACAGTGTTTTTGAACGCTTTTAAAGAGGAGTTGCAAAAAGTTTGGGAAATGGCTTTCAGTAGAAATACAATGAAACAATTTTAACTAGTTATATAAAGGACAGACTAATAGATCGCAAATTGACCAGGTCGCAGTAAGTCCAAATCACAAAATGTCTACATAGCTGTTCAGTCTTCGTCTCATACAGTGGCGTAACGTGGCTATCCGCCACCGGGGGCGGGAGACAAATTTGCCTCCCTCGACTTTAGATGTAGTCCCCAGCCTTTAAAAACGCTGTGGGCACATCACAAATGAGAAGAAAAAGTTTGGAATTGAAATGGAGGGAGCGAAGCGAGCGCGAATTTTTTCCAGTTTCAGGATTGAAATGTTAAAATAAAAACAACTCTTTTTTTTAGTAAGACTGTATTGGTTTTTGGCAAATCCCAAAAAATATACATCGTGTAGCCTCTGAAGGCGCAAGTGAAAAAAGCGTGATTTTTTAAAAGATTGTGCGACTTTTTTGAAAAATGCCCTCAAGTTGTTCTCAGGGTATCAAAGGACTAAATATAGAAAAACAGTAGGATGTAATTGGTGGATGCGAGCGAAGCGAACGCGATTTTTTTAGTTGAGTGGCCAAAAAGAAGAACAGGAAGTAAATAGAGGACGCGAGCGAAGCGAGCGCGAAATTTTTGCAAAAATCGGTTTGCAACCTGTCTTTATATAATGTAAAAATGCGAGTAACTTTGAAAAGTTCAGTGCGATTGTAATTTTCTGGTAATGATTCAGGGGCCCCGGGGCACTGCCCCGGCTAGCCCCTTCGTAGCTACGCCACTGGGTGTATGTGAAAATCGTAAGTCTTCAAACACAGAGCACACTAAAACTTTTTTAATTTACCTTACAATCGCAAAACTCATATCACATATTGTAATTAAAGATCACGTAGGTATTTCAAAAGTTTGTGAACTATTAGGCTACAAATTATTATAACGCTACGAAAGCTTACAGAAAGCAACCAACGAATCGGGAATTCCCCCAACGTGAATGAAGTCCAGTTGCGTTCCGAAGGATTATATTAGTGCTAATATAAGATATTAGATGGTTTTGTATGTATAAAGTGTTACATGCGTTGAAAAAAAATAGTTTTGTTGATTATCATTTTCGTTCGATCCATAAAACTTTTTTTGCGGACTGCATTGCTGTGGACGGGGCCCCTGTCGGTGCTGGGCCCCTAGGCAGTTGCCTAATCTGCCTTAAGGTTAATCCGGCTCTGCCTATTAGTAAAGTAATTTACGACTATAATATTATTTACGTTTTTGGTCAGGAGAGCTTTTTCTCAAAATGGTTGCAGCAAGCAATGAGTAATTCACAAAATGTCGAATAAGACAAGCTGTAAATATCATAATTCCTATTGCCGGAACAGCCAATGGCCATTAATAGCCTGATGAACGGTTCAATAAAGGCTATACTTGGCTTACTCTAGGACTCAAGTATAGAGACAACCTAAACGTCCGTTTTTTTTTTCAAATGAAATAAATGATTTGATTTGATACAACGTGCAACCCTTCCCCTATAATAGGTATTTAAAAGTAGGTACGTTAAACTTTTTATATGACTTTTGGTGGTAAGTGCCAGTAGTCATGGATCACCATAAACCTTTTTATTGACCAACTGCATGGCACCGGACTCATCTCTTAGAGACCTCGGTTTCTTAAAACCATTTGTGATTTCAGCCTTCAAAATCCAAGTTTCCTTTTCCTCAAGATGTTTTTTTCTTTCATATTTATTTACTCTGTAATTACCAAGATTCACTTAGAAAGTATAATTTATTTGTTACATTGGTACTTGCATGAACGAACCCCTAAAACGTACTTGAAATGAAGGTATTTTAACTAGGTACTAGGCCACCACGACGTAACTGTGAGTCGTAAATTAGTCAGAAAAATAATACACCAACCACCTATACCTAAAAGTGTTAAGTTACCTAGATCTAAAATGCATCTAAATATAGGTCCTACTAACTGCGGAATTCAATATTCTGTCTATCTCTGGATTTGCTTACTGGAGATAGGACTTTGACATTACCTGTATGGGGCTAATGTCAAAATTATATATCTAGTAAGCAAATCCAGAGATAGATATGTTATTGGGAACGGCTGTAAGACAATAAGCACGATTAATACAGCAAGGGAAACACTTGACGGTTAGGTAGGTAAGTAAAGAGAAGAGAATTTAGTGAAAACGGTAAATACTTTCGAGATATTTCAGTTTTTAGGTAGGTACCGATACTTTTGAAATAGTTATGAAAATTGCTTTAAAAGCGACTAATGCTTCATAGATTCTCTAACACAAAGTTGTCGCAAGGAGTGTTGCTCATTGGTTTGCGAAAGGCATTTCCAAAGTAGAAGTCTACTCGTTTATAAGTCAACAAAGAAAGATATAACAATATTTTATGTTAAGTATTATTTAATTGCGCCATCATTTATGTATTCGAGTATTTCTAATTTAAAAATCATAAAAATATAATTACAGCAATTACTGAACGCATCTCGCACTTTTAAGTCAAATCAACAAATCTAATTTCTGAACGTTCGCAAACCGTCAATGTTATCCAAACGTCATTATCATGCTGGCTGGTTATTCCGGGTGACGTCAAAAGTTCAGTGCATCTGAGGTCACAAACATTTTGTTTGTATAACAAATATAAATTGTTTATTATGAGTAAGCCGTATTTGGTTCCCAGAGAAAACACATTTAATTACAGAAATACTATTTAACCTTAAAGTAGTTCTCATTAATAGGACTACGTATTTTTTTAACAATTGGCAACGAAGAAATTAGAAATTCACAAGACATTTATATTATTCCCCTGCTCAGACATTTAATATCACACAGATATTGCACATTAATCCCATTAAGTGAATTTACTACTTATCTTTTAAAATAAGTGAGTACACGTACGTTTGAACTTGAGCTCATAAAAATCATTGAACCTTGTGAATTTTCCATAAAATGTTTACGACCACTAAACTACTTTACGATAACCATTAGAGGCATTAGTTCATTACGTCACTTTTCCAAGATTTTTTAGGGAGCCTTGAACCAGTAACTCGCTCGAATGAATCGTGTGTTAATTCATCCGGGCTTCATACGCCTTTGTTTCATTAATTGTCGCTTCATCATGTTTAACCCGAACATCATTTCCTAAACGAAACAAAATTAGTAAGTAAAGATTTCACTTATCCCGAAGCAAAAACTTCTAAAGGCCTTGCTCACTCAGCCGTGAACGACGATTCACTGTCGTCGACACAACTTTTGCCATGAAAACAGTAGATTTTTGTAATACAACCTGTTTTCGCAAGCGTCAAAACAGTACTATTATAAGCGTGATATTTTATTATCTTATCGGCGTAGATTATGTACACAAGTGTTGATTTTGTACCGTGTAATGGACAACACATTAGTTACCAGCACTCAAATGGGTACCGTGTGATTACTACTGAATACAACGAAAATAATATAACCAACAAACGTATGGAACGTGAACGTAAGGAGTTGACATTGAGTTTCCATAACTTAATCAAGCGAGGTACAGTGTTCTATGTTTGAATTTCTATTTTCTTTTTTTTATGAGTGGCCAGTGTCAATACCAAGTGAGCGATAAAAAGGTTTTAATGGTGAATTTAACAGTGTTATTTGTGCTTTACTGTTTCTTCATTTGTTTTCTTAACGGGTGCGACATTCAAGAGTAGTTAATTCCAGTGTTTTTGTATTATTTATAAATAGAAATAACAGTAAGTAAAACAATAACAGGAAATTATTTGTATAGAAGGAAAGATTACATTATCCTTCTGAATTTTGGAATGTGAGTATAAACACTCGGTAAACAGTGTGTGTGGTAAATTGATTAACAATTTTAGGTCACCATAATATGTGAACATTACTCATACAGCAAAGGGGATTCTTTATATCATTAATGTTAAAATTTTCCTGTTATCATAAATCTAAATAAGCTTGTTTATTGTTTTGAAGTACTTTCAAAGTAATAAATGGTTAAAAATATTGCATCATTATGCTAAAATCCAGTAAATCACTTAGTCATAACTCTTAGTATGTGATTTTGTACTAACTAAATACTCTCCTGATACAAATTGGGTGATACATAAGTATTTCTAAATTTTTCATAAAATACTTAGCTTGCTTTTAAGAGATACTAATATTATAAAGCTGAAGAGTTTGTTTGTTTGAACGCGCTAATCTCAGGAAGTACTGGTCCGATTTGAAAAATTCTTTCAATATTAGATAGCCCATTTATCGAGGAAGGTGCGCGCAGTAGTTCCCATCCTTATATAAGAATAGTAATAAATGCAGAAGTGACTTGTCCTTTAGCCTGTCAGTTGTGCTTTTACCGCAAAACTAATTAACCATCACATTGAATTTGATGCCCAAATAGGCTAGGGCCTATGAAAGGATATCGACTACCTTTTACCCATTTGCGGGAAGTGGTTCTCCCAGGATATTAATGAAACTAAGGGAAACAGCAATTTTTTTAATAATTTCTCAAGAAAATACATGTGCAAAGTTCGTACCTATACTTTTTCAACAATCTTTTTTAAATGAGGTATTTACCTTTCAATTCTTTATTTATAATTTTATCAACCAGTTCTTGCCTTGTCATATTTATGAGGATAGATACTAACATCCTTTGTACTAGATAAGTTAAATATTTTAGTGCTATTATCATTTTAATTATTTAGTTCTGAAAATTTCTGCATTCTTTATTCTTATCTAGCAAGTAAGCTAAGTGCATTATGTACAGTGACAACACATCAAGTTACCACAATCTGACAAATTTCTGCAATAGATTTTCAACCTTATCACAATGGTGGTAGGTTAATAATTGATTGGTAAAATTTGACAGATTTGTATACGTTGACCTGCTGTCGTCCGTACAGACAACAGGTCAACCTACCTTAATCTGTGAAATGCCAATTGAATATCAACCTTTCACTGTTGTGATAAGGTTGAAAATCTATTGAAGAAATTTGTCGGATTGTGCTAGGTTAATGGGCTGACATCCTGTAAGACTGTAATCCCCATAGATTATAAAAAAATATCTTGCCTCACAGATACAAGTCTCCATCTTGGTTTATAATGAGAAATACATTAAATAGATAACATGGTTTAACATTAAACAGAAAAATATGTGTTCAGTATAAGCATTTGCTTATGTTATCTGAATGAGTGTACCGGATAGCTAATAAATTCAAGACTTTTTTAAGAATTAATTTATTTTTCTAGTCATGGGATCTGTTAGATGCACTGCAATTTAGGTAGTAAATTGGAATGTAATTTCATATAGTGGTCTAAATTTATCTGCCAATCAATTATCTCTGCATCAAAATTATCAAAAAGACAAACTGGTGGTAACTTGATGTGCTGCCTGTACATCCTTAGTACCATATAAGAAAATATACTACCGCTCATAACATCTAGCATTTTATGTGACTAAGGACACTTATACATGGTAATGCTAAATTGCTCCATCCTGTAATGAAGTAATTCTTGAGGCTCTTGTTACCACTTTAAGTGCATAGGATACATTCCATACTTTAGTATTCTAATGAAGTTTCCGCTGACTCAAACTTTTAATTAAGTATTCAATAGTGTTAATTAAATCAGGCATTGTTCTGCTGTCAATACTAACACTATAATATGTAACTGCATACTGTTTAAGGCACCAGTTATTAATACTTCCTAGGGTATTTGTGTGTGAGGCATTCTGGGTATTATTATCTGTTTTATAAAGCCTTTTTGGCTAATGGTTCTAGCTTCTGGGGAATATAGCATATTGCAACAAAATTATTTTAATATTTTATTTGCATTTGCAATGACTGAGATCGGGGTTTCTGACTGTTCTGCTTATGGCCTACTCAGTGGGGCTTTTTGGGTTCCTGTGTGAAAATGTGTTAGAAACAACATACATTAATTTTTAGTTGAAAGCTTGTTAAGATCCTCTTTTAATTTTCCGATGATAGCTATGATTGAAAAATCTCTCTTACGGCTTTCTCAAAATGTGAGGTTCATGAGCCTTTAATATTGAACCCCTTTCATTTATATATTTTAACGAAATACCAAAAAAATAAACATTATTATTCAGATATTGGTTTATGAACAATTTCAGTGTCCATTTTGCACGTATTGCCACTGTTTTATCTATCTCTATTTGTTCTAAAACTATTGATAAACTAATTAAACACTGATTTATCGTACATCTAACAGATGAACAACTCTACGGCTACACGAACTACGGGATGGACACTCCGACGTCAGCGCCGTCCGGTTCGGGCGACTGCTTACAAGGATTCTTTCCTACCATGGACTCCTTAAGCCCTGGCCTGGACTCGGACTTTGATGAGAGCCTGGCGGTACCTGAGTCCTTGTCCGTCATCGATGCTGATAAAGTCGATAATAAGGAGGGGAGTTTTCACGGTATGTTTGTTTAGACTTTTTTTAGTTAAATGTGCTATAGGGTTGCCAGGTTTGCTGGGTTGAGGAATTCAGATAGGTAGGTAGTCGCTCCATGAAAAATATTGGTAGGTACTCAACTGCATCTGGTTAGACTGGTAGCCGACCCCAACCCAGTTGGGAAAACACTGGGGCCTGTAATCAAATAACAGCTGGTAGATAATAAATACAACAATTTCATGTCCATTACATCAAATTCTGTTCAGCAATTTACCTTTAGAAACTATGATATTAATGCCCGTTCATATTTAAGTACAATTTCGGCCATTTTCTTAACACCTGGTTAATCTAATAGCCTTTTGCTGATAAAAAGTAAAATAAAGACAATGTTGACCAATAACATATTTTTTATCTTTATTCATGTCACTTTATCAGAAGAGTTTTTAACATGACTTGTATAGACCTTAAATCAAAATTCAATATGTAATCGTAAAACAACGGATATAGGTTATAGAAGTATCTAGTCTTAATCTTTTAAATAAGGAAAATAAACAATGAAACATCTGCATTTTGTATGCGTTGATTGAATAAGCCCAGAGAAAAAAATTATTAGAAAAGTATAAACAACAAAAATAACCTTTTGCTAGTCAGTTGCTTGGAAGAAATCTACAGTATGTTATCTTTAATATCTTTTAGATTAAGCGATATGATAAAGTTTTTTTCCTGGAAACAATCAGAAATTGTAAGAGAAGTATGTGGTTTTATCACTCTTACATGAGTATTAAACCTAGATTACATACATTCCCAATAACCTATCCACTCCACGTCATCAATTCCACGTCAGAGACCGCCAGGCGGATTTGAAAAAACTCTGACACTAGGGCTTGTTAGGTGATTAAACCTGCAGCTCACTCGATAAGAAGACCTATCTATGTGTTGATTTGTTTACTAGAGATTTTTTTTTTTTTTGTACTGACTATATTTATTTGTTTTAATCAATAATATATACAATCTACATATATACAAACTTAAATTATGTANATAAAATAGAACATAGATATAAAGCTCGAATAGTTCATAGTTCCCCTAGCTTGTATGTCTATAGCACCATGCTCCATGGCTGTACATATGATAGACCTAGAAGTTTTTATTCAATAATATATACAATCTACATATATACAAACTTAAATTACTAAATTAAAATTAATAAAATATAAACAAATTAAAATTATGTATCAAAAAACTCATCCGCATCGCTGTCAGCGGGAATCGTGCCCAAAAGGCTGGCCGCATTGCCACGCTGAATGGCAATGCAAATTCTTTGACCGAAGTATAGGCCAGCCCTTTGGTCACGAGTGGACTCCACTAGAGATTGAATTTTGACAATAACTCTATACAATTAATGTCAAATTCCTATCTAGTAACCAAATCGATCATCGAACCTACCAATCAAATGCCTCCAAAGAGGTGGTAAGGCTACCCAATATCTTTCGTTATCTTATTATCATGGCCAATACATGTAATGAAAAAAAAACAAAAGATAATTTTCTATTAGTCACTATAATTTATTTTCATACTAACTTCCGATTACGGTTTCACCCGAGTCCCGAAGGAATTCTTACACGTTGATAAAAAATAGCCTATATGTTCTTTAAAGTTACCAGGTTTCAACAAAATCCATTCCGTAGTTTATGAAACAAACATGACACTATCGTATTTATATTTTTTGTTTGACTTTTAAATACATTTTTAATAATATTCAAAATCAACTGTAGTAGATATCTATATCTGGATATTTCCCATTTGAGCCTGAAACCGGTTTCCAGTCTAGCCAATTGTGACTGAATTGGTATTTTATAAACCATAGTCTGGAACAAACTTGAAGCTGTAAACCTAGTTCTAAACTTAGTACTTTTTAAAACCAATTCCACGTTAGACGTTGTTTCCGTAGCTAGATTTGAAAAAAATCTGACACTAAGGTTTGTCGGGTGATTAACTGCGGAATTCAATAACTTATCTGTGTCTAGATTTAGTTACTAGAGATAGGAATTTGACATTACTTGTGTGGAACTAATGTCAAATGTCAATCTCTGGTAGGCAAATCAATAGATAGATATGTTATAAAAATCCGCAGTTAACCTGCAGCTCAAACGAAGAAAAGAAAATTGAACCTGATACATAGGAGTATCGACATTGTCGCAGCCACCGCACCCACAAAGTCTGAAATTAAATTATTCAGGGTTATCAATCTTTAGATATGCAGATGATATGGAGGGGTGAATCACGCTATTGATTTATCGATTGTTCTTTTAATCAACATTAAAAACGAATGTCACAATGATTTCCATTTATGAATGGAAACTAACTTTGTTGTTCTACTAGAATAATCTCAAAATAGGTTTCGAAATCGAAATTATTATTTCATCATCTGCCCATTCTTTTCCCAACAATGTTGGGGTCGACTTCCAGTCTAACCGGATGCAGCTGAGAATCAGTATTTTACATAGACCGACTCCGTATCTGACCTCCACAACCCAATTACCCGGGCAACCCGACACCCGACCCACCAGTTTATCGTCCCTCCCGAAACGAGGAAGAACTCGCTATGACAAGATGTCCCATCCACGGACCAATTGCGCCAAACGTTGCTTAACCTTATGACGGGTCGATCCGCGTGGCTTCGAAAAAGTATTTCGTGAACATGAAATGCTCGGTCTTCAACAACCCGCATCCACAGCTTCCCGGCGAACTTTGCTAGATCGCCCGTCCATAATAGCAGCGACCCTTAGGGGGAGCCATTTGCCCACCAGTCTTTCAGCTAAAACGTAAAAAAAATATTTGCGCTTTTGATATTCTATGGAAAAAAACAGAACTTATTCCACAATATCTCTTAAAATAAAACCTCTAAAACTGTCGTTCTGTAGGCGAATTAACGCGCCGCTTATCTTTTAATTGATGTGTCCTATATTTAGCTCGAAGCGTCCACTATATTCCGCAACATTTTACCGACCTAGATATACAAATCTGTTACAATGTGAAAATGGTATAAGTTAACTTATACCTAAAACTATAATTGATTTTGGGCATGTCTTCATCATTCTTAATGTCTATATCTACACTTAATAATATAAAGCTGAAGGGTTTGTTTGTTTGAACGCGCAATCGCAGAAACTACTGGTCGATTTGAAAAAATATTTCAATGTTAGTTCTTAATAAACTTGTTTTGGGCCTAAACCTCAAAGTTTCTGTACATGCATTCGTCAAAACAACTTCCTAAGACTTCAAACACGCTAATAACATCAAAATCGGTCCATATAATAATAAGGTCATGTGCTAAATAAATGAACAAATAAAGTTATCTAGGCGGAAGTTAGCTGCACTGTCAATAGACTGGATAAGGACCACGTCCCCGATATCTGCATTTGTAATATACATTAAAGTACCTATTCAGATAACTACCGCTTCCCCCTGGTTTCGCCTGCTTCCCACGGGCACTAATAGGTAGGCCTTATTACCTTCCTCGATAAATGGGGCTAGTTCGAATCGGGCTAAAGTACTTTCTGAAAATAGCCCGTTTATCAGAAGAAACATCTTTTACAGCGTTATTAATACTAAATAAAATATGTGTTAAGATAAGTAAAATATGATGATCTTTTAATTTCAGCACCAACTCAAACAACAGTGCCATTCAAAGCGATCCACTATCCGCCTGTAAAATTTAATTCGGTGCACAGAAAAGTATTCATTCCGGGTGTCGAAATAAAGGTCAGATTCGTAGAGAATGAACGGAGCGTCACAACACATTTGCTGAATCCTAATCTGTAAGTATAAAGTATTATTTATTTTGTTGGCATTGCAGTATCATTGGCTTCAAACTGGCCACTGAAAAATGTGTCGTCTCATAGTCGTTTAGAGGTGAAATTAATGGACTGGCAATAGAAGAAATTAAGAGGTCAATTTATTGATCGGGTGATAACAGCTATTGTTAAATTTATTTCTGCCAGCAGTTTCACTCGAGGAAGCTACTTCACTCAACTAAAAAGTAGCTAGTATGTTATTCCGATATATAAGCTATATTACTGCCAAGTTTCCTCAAAACCCTTTCACCGGTTTGAAATGGTAACAAACATACATACCTAGATACATCCACACAAACTTTCGCATTTATAAAATTAGTAGGCGTAGGATTTTGATGTTCGAAAAGTACTCCTTCACATATAGGAATATGGAAAAAGTGCGTAACTACTATACTTATACCATTTGCAGGTGGCAATTGGTAGCGTGAGAATGTTGGAGAAAGAGTGCATTCCTAACTACCGCTTAGTCTTTGTCTAACTATGACGGTGAGGGAGTATAAAGAGGAACAGCCAATCATAATTCACAGCTAGAAGAAGACAAGGGGGATGGCTTGAAATGCTCTCTCTCAAACCTTCTTTTGTTTGAATAAAATTGATTGCTACAATCTTCTTGCGCAAGCACACTGAAGTATTTATGACTAACATAGTTAAAACAATAACTCAATTAAAATCCTTTTGATAAGGTAATCAGTTGTTACTATCAGACAAAACGTTAGTCATGTTTCGTGATCTTCATTTATTACCTGTAGCACATGTACAAAGGTTTTAGTACGTTTTCTTTTAATATGTTTTATGATAACGATGCGGGGAACGTCACGATTTGTTGGTGCAGGCAAAGATATAGAATAAAAAAATTAAGGTATTTTGGGAGGTGTGCTACTCGTTACTTTTAAGCTGAGTAAACAGATAATGCATTTCCGAATAATTCGTGACTACATACAGTTTGGCGAGAACAATAAATTAGGAAGGGCCTTTTGATATCGTATGATCCAAAAGCCTAGGAAACAGTGTATTTGAACCACGGAGGACGGAAATAATTTGAACATTCTCCATGTAATTAATAAGTTACAATTAGTCAGTAGCACACCAGCAATGCTTAGGTAGAAATGTTTAGAATACTTTTTTTGTGTTTATACGCCTTTAGTTAGATAGATCATCTTCCTGCCCTTTATCTCAATTTATTTGTGGCCGGCGCAGCATGTTTTCTTCTTCCATTCTCTTCTATTTGCCGTCATCTCACAAGTAACATTCTTCCTAGCCATATCGACTAGTTAAATAGATATATATTGTTTTTTGACATTACATTGTCACTATCCAAACAAGTAATGTCAAATTCTTATCTCTAGTAATCAAATCGACAGATAGATAGGTTATTAAATTCCACAGTAAGTGCACGACGCGCGAACGTAGGTATCTTCATTGAATAGTCCAAATCATTGTCAAGTTAGATAATATGATACGTGCCGACTACAGTGATGAGGCAAATTGCAAAAAATCGTACCCAATATCATTTTAATATTGCATTATCTCTCACTGGAAAATCGTAATATTAATACAAATATTCCGTCTAGTGATATGATAATAAACACCTACACACGGACGAGTATTGTTACATAGTTTTATGGTACCATTGAACTTATCTAGCGGCTAATAAACCTAACATTAATACACACATTTCTATGTATATGTAGTTGTGATTATTATTACTATGTACATTATATTAGCTGATGTTATCACCGTGAATCATCCTTATAATTGATAGTACATACTCGAACAATGTACACGCGACAAAGGCAATTCAATTATCTTCAATGAAATAGATTGAAATAGTGCAATATTATCATAGAGTTGCTAATACGCTTACGGCTTAAGAAATGTTTAATATTTTCCTAAGATAAATCGTTATTTTAATTAATTTTCAGCTCTATGTGGTGTGTTAATCTTTTAAGCTGACAATCTGTATCAGATTATAATCTTGAATCGCGTCATAGTTTGTTGTTTATAAAGGATTATTGGCAAAATATATGATATAGGGTCTAGATAAATATATTTAGGTATTATTTTCCGTTTTTTCCAGATAATATTAACCTATCATAAAACACCTTTGTAGCTTAATCCTTGATATAAATTTCACTTGAATAGATAGTTGGGTATATAATTTATTGTATTTTTCCTTAATCAGATAATTAATTGATTATAACAAAATCAGGTAAAATAATGTTATCAATACCTCATTTATAATTGATCGATTATTCTTTCTATTTGTATTGTATCGTTTACCCTAAACTTTGTCAAAATCAACCTACAGAATGTTAACCTACACGAACTACAAAATTGAAGCAACAAAATTTCAATTCCAGATACACAATCTACCTCCAACATGGCGAATTCAACTGGACGATCAAGAAGCGTTATAAACACATCCTATACCTTCATCAACAGCTCACTTTATACCGTGCGTCGCTCAATATTCCCTTCCCTACAAAAACGCATAAAACTAGGAGAGCTAGCTTCAAGAATACCGTGGATACTGAGGAAAAGGCGGAACGAGTGGCCCTGCAGGCAGTGCCTAGGAGTAATTCTAAGAGAGCCATGCGGCCTAGGAAGAGGAAAGGCGCTTTGCCTAGGTAAATGTGACAGTACAAAAAATTGTTTGCGATTGTATGGATAGTATTCTATATTTTTCGAATATTAACCTTCCACTATCCACTGTTGTGAAAAGGTTGAAAATCTATTGAAGAAATTTGACAGATTGTGGTAGGTAGATGAGGGGTATTTAGCAACTCTATATAAAGTTTTATTTGTTTAAGACCATTAATAGTATACAAAACTATTAGTTTGAAAATAATGATGGTAAGTAAATAATAACCTTTTTTACCACTTTTCAGGTTTCCCAAAAAACCCGAAGTAATGGTGACTTACGAAGGCATCCAGCTAAGAATGAAGCAGCTAGAAGAGTACCTATACAACCTTCTAAACATCTCGATATACAGGAACCACCACGAAACTGTGAGTTTAATACCAAGGCTGTTATATTTACCTTCACACTTGAATTGGTAACAATGAACAAAGGAAAATCAACCTTATGCTCTTGATACTAAGGTTGAATATTCTGTGGTATGATTTCAGTTCTTTGTGATGTTTTTAGCAGTAACTCATCACGACCTTTGAAAGGTTTTTTGGCTAATTGTGAATAGGCTTGTTTTTGTAAAGGGAAGTAGTCTATTTTGGTGATTACGAGTAACTGTTTGGCGTTTAAAGGTTACAAGTGCCGTTAAGATTACGTGACGGATTTTTTTGTGTTTGTTGTTGTTCTAACTATAGTTTAAGTATGCTTTTTTATCCTGTCGTATATGTTACAACATAATGTGACTAAAATTGAGTTATTGACGTTTTAGAACGAATGTTTCTACGACAGTATATATCAAACTGCAGATCAGTTTGAAAAAAGTATAAGTACCATTTCCAACAAAAAAAATTTTTCAAAATTGGTTGGAAAAAGAGCTCGTGGCTAAGTCAAAGCCGCGCGGATCGATCGATCATAAGGTTAAGCAACGCTTCACGCGGTCGGTCCGTGGATGGGTGACCATCTTTTCATAACGATCTTCCGTGTTTCGGAAGGCACGATAAACAGTGGGTCCGGCTGTCATTTGAACATCTTTGGTAGTCGTACGGGTATCAGAAGCCAGAAAGTCTGACAACCAGTCTTACAAGGGGTGCAGATTGCCCAGGTAACTGGGTTGTGAGGTCAGAAGGGCAGTCGCTCCATGTAAAACACTGGTTCTCAGCTGCATCCGGTTAGACTGGAAGCCGACCCCAAAATAGTTGGGAAAAGGCTAGGCAGATGATGGTTGGAAAAAGATGGTGTTATGCGCGACCATACATAAAAACAAACAAACATACGAATTAACCTGAACCTTTTTTAGGGATGCCGGTTAAAAATAGATTAAATTAGGTACATGTATCAAAACTGACATAGAAGTCAATTTTTATGATTTTTTCATAGACATTTCCTTTTATTCCAGGTGAAATTCCTAGAAGTATCAAACCTATCATTTATATCGGAGCTGGGCAGCAAAGGCAAGGAGGGTATGATCATGAAGCGAACGGGCTCCACGCAGCCCGGCCAGGCGGGGTGCAACTGCTTCGGACTCCTCGGCAACATGGTTTGTGTGAGGTTAGCTTACTGTAGTACATACCGATTTTTTGTTGATTTATGCCCGGTCTCTGAAGTATATTAAAGGACAGTTTATCGAAATTAGTAGGTATTTTATGCGGTTTTGCCAGTGTGAACTTAGCACGTTTTCCCGCTGCTTGTATGTTTTTGCCATGCATTGAAAATACAGTAAAAGACTTTTAAATTAATACATTAGTACATCCATTACGATGTTGAATGCATTCACATTCAATACATAAATTTAAAAAATATATTTATAATAGTATAGTATTCCCTCAGTGCTCGGGATTGGTTGGACTTAATTACAATAAAGTGTTGGCAGTTA
Source organism: Heliothis virescens (assembly GCA_002382865.2). NCBI lineage: Eukaryota > Metazoa > Arthropoda > Insecta > Lepidoptera > Noctuidae > Heliothis > Heliothis virescens. The sequence goes on from NWSH02000050.1 coordinate 14,128,133, forward strand.
TATAAAGGCATCTCGCTTTGCTAGTGATTTATTAGGTATTTTTTGCACACTTTTGCCAACTTGTGGCTAAATAAAGACAGAGGTAAAGGGAGTTTTGGAACCTATATTTTGCACAATTAAGTCTAGTCTTCCACTACTATTATACAACTCTCTTCAATATCGTTTCAGGTGCAATTACTTCTGCACGGGTTTAGTGTGTGCGAAGTGGCAGGAGCGATGGTTCTTCGTCAAAGATACTTTCTTCGGCTACGTGCGACCGACGGATGGCGTCGTGAAAGCTATCATGTTGTTTGATCAGGGGTGAGTTGTTATTTATTTACTGACTTTTTTGAATGTAGGTTAAATGAGAATCGATAAGTAAAAGTGAAAGTATGGGTGATATACACTGGACAGCAAATAAACCGAGCCACCCGCTACATTGGAATTCTAATCCGATTTTCTCAAAAACTATAAAACTTACAAATATCAAAAGTATACCTACAGAAAGTACGTTTTATGAGGATTAAAATAAATGGAAACACATTGGGATTTATCGATTTATTAAGCGTATATTGATCAATTTATCAAGAAGAGTCATTTTACAGCCGTGAACACCATTGACAATCACCCAGTAAAAACAAAAATTTAAGCCGAAAACAAAGAAAAAATGGAAAAAACGTTTTTCTTCAGTATTGAGTGTTTCCTCCTCTTGCTCGAATAACTACTAGCATCGTCGTATTCATCGATCTAACAAGCCTGACGATGAAATCTTGTGGAATCGCATCCCACTCCTCTTCAATCGCGATTTTCAGCTCTTGAAGCCTTGTCGGAGCAGGTACCCGGGCTCGAACCCGACGTTTCAGCTCATCCCATAAGTGCTCTATCGGATTCAAGTCCGGGCTACGAGCTGGCCACACCATTGTACGAATGCCGACGTCGTGTAGATATTGGGTTACCACATGAGCAACATGAGGCCGTGCATTATCATGCATCAATTGCATATCTGGACCGATATAACCTGAGTAAGGTACCACATGGTCTGCGAGGATTTCAGTGATGTAGCGATGAGAAGTCAATCCACGGGTACGGCCCGTCGGTTCGATGAAAACTAACGCTGTATGTGCGGTTAACGATATGCCGCCCCAGACCATTACAGATCCTCCTCCGNTTGCTCGAATAACTGCTAGCATCCTCGTATTCATCGATCTAACAAGCCTGACGATGAAATCTTGTGGAATCGCATCCCACTCCTCTTCAATCGCGATTTTCAGCTCTTGAAGCCTTGTCGGAGCAGGTACCCGGGTTCGAACCCGACGTTTCAGCTCATCCCATAAGTGCTCTATCGGATTCAAGTCCGGGCTACGAGCTGGCCATACCATTGTACGAATGCCAACGTCGTGTAGATATTGGGTTACCACATGAGCAACATGAGGCCGTGCATTATCATGCATCAATTGCATATCTAGACCGATATAACCTGAGTAAGGTACCATATGGTCTGCGAGGATTTCAGTGATGTAGCGATGAGAAGTCAATCCACGGGTACGGCCCGTCGGTTCGATGAAAACTAACGCTGTATGTGCGGTTAACGATATGCCGCCCCAGACCATTACAGATCCTCCTCCGTAAGCAACAGTTTCCTCGATACAACACTGAGAGTAACGTTCTCCAGGGCGACGATATACTCTCTGACGTCGATCACTGCCATGTAGACTCACCCTGGTCTCATCAGTGAAGAGTACATTACCCCACTGCTCTAATGTCCAATCCCTATGTTCTCGAGCATATTCAAGTCGTGCTCTACGGTGAGCTACTGTTAATGCGGGGCCTGTTGCAGCTCTTTTTGGCATCAGGTTCTGTTCAGCAAGTCTCCTTCTGACGGTATCTGAACTTATGACGACTTGGCGTTCATCACGCAGACTTCGTTGGACTTGAACTGCGTTGAGGCGACGATTTCGCAGAACAGAAAGTTGGATATAACGATCATCTGCCGCTGATGTAGCCCTAGGTCTGCCCGTTCCTGGACGGCGATCGAATGCTCCAGTCTCCAAGTATCGTCTGTAAACTCGTTGCACCGAAGATCTGCTGATTCGAAGTCGTCGAGCGACTTCACGTTGCCCAAGGCCTGCTTGAAGTAGTGCTACAGCTTGCGCTGCTTCCTGAGGTGTCGTATCCATTATTTACCAATCAACATAGCAAAAATACACGCGTCTAAGCAATGCAGCAGATGGATAAAAACTAAAGAAATGTGAAGAAATATCCGACTACCCTCAGTATAGAAGAAAATAAAGCTAAGCGCAAACTCTAATCAAAACAGAGAAAATTGTTAGTATTGTGTTTGTTGCTTGATAACAGTGTGAATTGATGGTCCTTTAAATGAAATTTGTAGTCATTTTAATCCTTAAGAAATGCTCTTTCTATAGGTATAACTTAGATATTTGTAAGTTTTATACTTTTTGAGAAAATCGGATTAGAGTTCCAAGTCAGCGGGTGGCTCGGTTTATTTGCTGTCCAGTGTAATATTGTTCTGAGTATTAGGCCAAAAATAAAACGTATAAATTAAAATTGAATTTATATACAACAGTTTTAAGTAACTGTCATGTGAACATTTTTGATTAATTATTTTAAAATACCTTTACCTTAGCTTGGTAAAATGCATCAAAATTAATTCCTTGTTTTTCGTTCCACGCAGCCTAAAGAATAAGATTCGTAAGTATTTCTTAGATTTATGAGGATTGTGCTAAAATTGTAATAACAGTGTCGAGGTGTTCTGCAAAATTCAACCTTAGCTGAATGTTAATAAGGTCCATTTAGCATCACCTAACGTAAATGTGGTTTTATAAAATGAATAATGATCAATCACTTTTTGAAAGCTTTTTTATATAAAGGAACATCACATTAATAGAAATTCACAAATAGTAACAATCATCAGCCATATTTTAATCACACGCCTAGTTTTAGTGATATCGCAAACTAGTTTATAACATAGCGTTCAGAAATTAAAGTTCGATAACCAATCTTACCAAGGGATATCGTGTTGCCCAATTAATTGGGATAAAAAAGTCAGATAGGCAGTCGCTCCATGTGAAACACTGGTACTATGGCATCTGGTAAGACTTGAAGCCGACCCCTATTATTTTTTTTATATCGATGGTAAATCATCAAATGACCCCTCCCGCTGTGGGTGACAGCGAGAGAGAGTGTCAGACTTTTACTGACTTAATCCCGCAGCCCCAACAGACCTCTGTAGTAGGAAGAAGGCTAGGCAGATGATGATGAATAGTAATGACCAAAAATTTTACTGAACGTCAAATTCACAAGACATAATAATTTTTCTACCATCAAGGTTTGAAGTATCAAGCGGCATGTACTCGACGGGATTGAACCATGGTCTGCAAATCCTGAACCAGAGCCGGCAGATGGTGATCAAATGCTGGACCAAACGCAAGAGCAAGGAGTGGATGCAGCATCTTAAAGCTGTTGCTAATCAGACTGGTAGGTTTTATTATAATATTGTAGTTTTGGGAACTGTGTCGTAAGTGTTAGTCGCTGAAGACTGCAGAGGAAATATTTTTTCAAGCCTATGTTTAAGTAAGAATTATCTACTTTGTAGAATAATTAACCGATTCGTTGCGGCACCCGTTTTCGTAAACTTCTAACTGTGGCGGCGAACAAATATTTCGTGGCACGCCTGTCGTGTCATACGCCATAGGAGTTGATGACACGCCTATAGTGCCATCAGCCACTTGTAAAAATAAAATCTCTTATTGCTTTTTTTTACTTATTCTGATGTAACTTAATTTGAGCAAGTTATAAACTATTTTGAAATGACACGCCTAGCGTGCCTTCTGCCATATAGAAGAGAAGTCGATGGCACGCGTGGCGTGTCATCAGCCATAAAGTCAGTTGGCTTTCTATTTATTTATATTTATATCAGAAATCAAAGCCACTTATGCTTTAAAATCTGTCGGGTAAAAACCACAGCTGCATCTAGCTGACTAATACCCCTGTGTTTCCCAGCTCGAGACCTATTCACTCATAATGCGAAAATACTCTCCTTCTGTTTCAGTTTAAATTTTGCGAGGAGACAGACTCTTGAAGAAGAATATAGAATACTTTCTATCTAGGAGTTATTTTAGTACCATACAGACTATATATAGTAACGCAGCCATATCTTACTTTACCCTATGTTTCCCAGCTCGAGACTTCACATATCCCAATGTCCACCACTCGTTCCCCCTCGGGCTGCCACCCCAGTAGGCACGCTGGTAGATGGCTCGGCATACCTGTCTGCTGTCGCCGATGCCATGGAGAGGGCGCGAAAGAACTTGTCACTCATAACGCGAAAATACTCTTTTTCTCTGCCTTTGTTACCTGTCTGATCTTGATGAAATTTTACTCTTGAAGAAAAATATAGAATACTCTCTATCTAGGGGTCCTTTTAGGAGATCAAGAAAATGGGAGTAGACAGCCATATCTTACTTTGTCTTTCTTTCCCAGCTCGAGACTTCACATATCCCAATGTCCACCACTCGTTCGCCCCCCCTCGTGCTGCCACCCCAGTAGGCACGCTGGTAGATGGCTCGGCATACCTGTCAGCTGTCGCCGATGCCATGGAGCTGGCGAGAGAGGAGATCTTCATAGCGGATTGGTGGTTAAGCCCTGAAATATATCTGAAGAGACCTGCTCTGAACGGCAGTTATTGGAGGCTCGATAATGTGTTGAAGAGGAAAGCTGTGAGTACTTGTTTTTTTTATTAGCCTTTTTAGCGTCATGGCACATTGTACCGGCACCGCTCCAACCCGGCAAATAACGTGTCATTTAGAACATTAAATCGTATGACGTATGATGTATTTCATAACGTCAAAACAAAAAAGCCAACGGCGGGCTGTCAGCGCGCGGTTTCCTATCTAACAATCTGAAATATATCATACGTCATACAATTTAATGTTCAAATTTAAATGACACGTTATTTGCCCGGTTGGAGCGGTGCCGGTACAATGTGCCATGACCCTTATCGTCCCACTGCTGGGCACAGGCCTCCTCTCACACGGAGAAGTCGTGGTGGCCTAGTGGGTAAAGCACCAACCTCTCAAGTATGAGTGTTTGGGTTCGATTCCAGGTCAGGCTACCACCTATGCAACTTTTCTAAGTTTGTACGTACTTTACGTGTATCTTGAACAAAAATGGCTGATTAAAGGTGAAGGAAAACATCTCGAGGAAATCGAGACCATAAAGTCTGAATTACGAAACGTGAAAAGTTTGATGTATGGTTTCAGAAAGTTGTTAAATGACAAGAAAAGCACCGTGAACTGGATAGAACTTAGCTAAATCCTTGTTNGTATGTACTTTCTAAATATATCTTAGACACCAATGCCTGATAAAAGGTGAAGGAAAACATCGTGATAAAACCTGGACTATAAAGTCTGAAATCACCAACCGGCATTGAGCAGGCGTGGTGATTAATGCTCAATCCTTCTCCATGTGAGTATTTATTAACTAAAAGAAAAATATAACTGTTTCTTTTTTATAATAAAGCTAAGTAAATCTACGAAAAGGATGGAAGAATTATTTAAGCAATTTTTAAAGAAAATATTATGTAGTTGGTGTGGGTTATGTCAGAGAAAAGTCTGTTATTGGACCAGGGAAAGGCGTGCGTTTCGAAGTAACAACCGCTAAAATGATTAAATATACTTTGTTTTTATGTTTGTTTTTGAAGGTATGTCCTTTATAGTGTTTAAATGTATGTTTCAGGCGCAAGGTGTAAAAATATTTATAATGCTGTACAAAGAAGTGGAAATGGCGCTCGGTATCAACAGTTTCTATAGCAAAAGTAGATTAACTAGCGAATATATTAAGGTAAATAAATCATCGATATCCTTATAATATGACCGTTACAGATGATGCAACAAGCGCAAATTTTTTATCTTATCATTTGCCCTATCAACAGCCTAACATTATAAATCTTAATAAACTCAGGTTATTTGATACTCCATGCAGTGTAAAAAAACCGGCCAAGTACGAATTGGACTCGCGCATGAAGGGTTCCGTACCATTATATATATGTACCTACAACTAGCCAAAATACAAACATTTTTCGGACAGCAAAAAATAACTTTGTTTTTCATACAAATGTATGAATAACAAAGTTATAATTTGCGGTTTCACACGTTTACTGTGAATTTTTTGTATGTTTTTATAGCGGCAATGGAAATACATCATTTGTGAAAATTTCAGCTTTCTAGCTAATACGGTTAATGAAATACAGCCTGGAGACAGACAGACAGACAACGAAGTCTTAGTAATAGGGTCCCGTTTTACCCTTTAGGTAAAACCTAAAGGGTAAAACCTAGAAAAAGAAGTTTACGAGGGAAAAAATACATACTTTTTAAAATTCAATACCAAAATATATCCCAATTCGATTCAAATATACAAAAATATTTTCAATTTATAAATATTTTCACAGGTATTTAGACACCCGGACCACGCGAAAGCCGGCGTGTTATTCTGGGCACATCACGAGAAGATAGTCTGCATTGACCAGACTGTCGCCTTCGTCGGCGGCATCGACCTGTGCTACGGGCGGTGGGATGATCATAAACATAGGTAAGTTTGCTGAAGTCAGTGCGTATGCGCATATTAGGAATAACGATTGTCACCGTAAAATTATAAATACTGTTAGATCACAAAATATCTCACGAGATTTCAAACTATTGAAATAGTGTGAACCGCACCAAACTGTGCTTTGAGATTGATTACTATGGTTTGAACTGGCCTCAGTTTTAGGGTCCCGTACCCAAAGCGTAAAATAAGACCCTATTACTAAGACTTCGCTGTTCGTCCGAAACAAGACTTAATTTCATGAACAGTGATAGCTAGAAAGTTGTCATTTTCACAAATGATGTATTATTGGTGCCGCTAATAAATATTTTAGGTCATTGCCATACAAAAACGTGATTTTTTTGCTTGATTTATATAAAACTAGCTTCCGCCAACGGTTTTACCCGCGTCCCGTGAGAACTCCGCGCATCCTGATGAAAAGTAGCGTATAGCCTTCTTCGATAAATGGGCTATCTAACACTGAAAGAATTTTTCAAATCGGACCAGTAGTTCCTGAGATTAGCTCGTTCAACCAAATAAACTCTTCAGCTTTATAATATTTGCATAGGCGGTGAGAAACCCTTCGTGCTCGGGTTCGACTCTACTTATTTTAATTACATACAATATTTGTTATACAAACTATACAATTTTTACAGACTAACAGACCTAGGCGATGAGGTCCAGCCCAAAAGTCTAATACGTACAAAGAAGAAGACGTCCAGCTCCCCCGGTGGGGGGCTGTACGTGCCGCAGACTAATGGACTCGAAGCTGCCATGGAACTCGCTAAGAGCTCCAAGGATCTAGTCATCAGCTTAAACGAGTGAGTTATAATTGCTAGCTTATGCCAACGGTTTTTCAAGCTGTCTGGGGACTACTTCTCGTACCCAAATAAAAAG
>NWSH02000050.1:14169475-14181142 GCA_002382865.2 Heliothis virescens
ATACAGGGTGGGCCACGGAGGCGTACGAATTTAAAATCGCTATAGCGTTCGAACGGGGTAAGGGAGCGGAGCGCGGGAGGTGGGGATCTGTAGCTCGGTTCTCGGAAATTTAGTCGCGATGGAGTGCTTCACGGGTGAACAGCGTGCGTTCTGTATAAAAAATTATTACAAAAATGCTGATTCGTGCGTTATTGTTCGACGTTTATTTCGCTCTCACTATGGATTGCATGATTTAAAACAGTGTCCGAGTGAATGTTCGATTAGAGCGTGGGTCAGAAAGTTCGAGGCTACCGGTTCGACCCTTAATCAGAAACCTAAGGGACCCGAAAGGACAAAAAGGTCAGAGGAAAGCATAAACAAAGTCGGAGCTTCCGTACTACGCAATCCTGGGCAATCAACTCGCAAGCGATCAGCAGAGCTATCTGTATCAAGAACGACTTTGCGTCGTATTTTGAAGAAAGATTTAAAATTGCACCCCTATAAACTTCAACTAGTGCAAGATTTGAAGCCGAATGATCACAATTTACGACGTGATTTCGTCGAAACAATGTTTGAGCGGTTTCGGAGCTTCAACAATATTCTTTTTTCAGACGAAGCCCATTTTCACTTAAATGGGCACGTAAATAAACAAAATAGTCGTTATTGGGGCTCAGAAAATCCACGATTCAAACACCAAAAGCCTTTGCATTCGCCAAAAGTGACAGTTTGGGCGGCTCTTTCAGCACACGGAATCATCGGACCCTTTTTCTTTGAAGACCAGCGAGGGAATTCTGTGACAGTAAATACTGAGCGATACATAGCCATGTTGCGCAATTTCTTTTTCCCGCAGCTGTCAGAATTTCGAGGGTACAATAGTGCGACATGGTTTCAACAAGATGGCGCCACTTGCCATACCTCTAACGAGAGTTTGGCAGTCGTAAAGGAGATGTTTGCTGGAAAACTCATTTCGCGCCGAGGTGACATTCCATGGCCACCTAGGAGTCCGGATTTAACTCCACTAGATTTTTTCCTGTGGGGCTACATGAAAAGTAGAGTCTACAGTAATAATCCGACCACGATTGCACAGTTGAAGGCCAATATCCGCGAAGAGATGGCCGCTATTCCGCGCGCCATGTGCGAACGAGTTTTCGGCAATTTGAAGTCGAGATTCGAAGAATGTTTGCAGCGGAACGGTGCGCATCTGGATGATGTTATTTTTAAAAAATGATTTTCCCAAATGTATACTTTAATTTAAAAATAAATTTGTTTTAATATTGCTTTTGTTTTGTTTTTTATGATTTTTTCAAATTCGTAAAACTCCGAGGCCCACCCTGTACAATCCAAATTACTAGATAATAGATATAGCTTCGGAGCATCTAATTGGACATTTGAATATTTACACACATTAACCTTAGACAAATTCTTTATCTGATAAGTCTATATACGCAATTCATTTACGTATTCATATTATAAATTGCGTCATGTTGCGATTTCATAATCGCCATATATAGCACAATCACACTGTAAAGGTTATTATCATTTGATCAAAGATATGCCGATTGTAGTGAAAAAGAGCAAAGATTTCATGACATAGTCGCCTTCAACAACTTCGTCATCGTTGGTCAGCTAGAAAACCTTTATTACTGATCACTAGGCCTACGGTAATTTTGCCGAACTGTACTTAAGTACATATGTATAATGCAAGAAATCAAACCTATGTACTTCAATTGAAGTCTGCTCACTAATATGACTCGGTGAACGTGGAATGTAAATAACCTTGGAACACTCACCTATTCAGTATCTGCCTGATGTCTGCCTGTCTATCGTTTGTTTACTCTGAGACTGAAATACTGACGAGTTCTCCGTGCACCCTTTGCAGCAATATTTTTTCATTACACCAGTAATTTTATCAGGCTTTGAAACTAAGATCTCTTTGTTTGAGCATATGGCAGGGCGATAACTTACACCGACATTCAACTGATTAATGTTACTATTGTAACATCAAATAAGGTATTACAAACATAAACTGGTCGTTTTATTTACTACCAGCGTTATTTCTAAAACATAAGTCAACATAATTGGTGTTAACAAATGGAACGAGAAAAATAGCCAATTAAAACAGGAAAACTTTTATCACGGGTTTTTGTTTGAACAGTCAGTGCGGAAACATCATTTGCACATATTTCATGGTATTTAATTGCGTGATTAATGAGTTTTAGTTTATCAAACAGGGGAACCACATCCTTCCCATACATGACTCCTACTGATACAATTTGAAAAATGAGTTCTAAAGTTCAACTATAAAGTGGAAGAGAGAAATCAACTCTAGAACACGACATAATTCGGACATCACGCTGGTAAGTGAAGCCATTAGTAACACCGAACTGTGGACCACAAGTTTTAAGTTTCGAACCCACGTTGAATATTTCTCATGTGGTACGTCATAAAGAATCAGTGCAGTCAAAGGGCAGTGATGTACAAACTGGTTCCTCGCTAATGCAATTATCGGTTGCTTCGTCGAGACTGCTCTAAGTGACCGAATGGATACGTGAAAGAAGACCGTGTAGCTTTTAAATGAGAAAACCTTTTATGTTTGTGATGTTGCCTCTATACACGAAGCAAGAAACCCGTTAACTAAAATGGAACACAGCTCGCGAAATCGGGTATGGAAGCTTGTTCTAGAATTGTGGCAACAAAATTTTCTGTACTCACAACTAGGAAGGAAAAATACTTGGCTGAATTCAGATAAAAATATCCCAAATAGGATCTCACGTATGACGTGTATGATAATGGTTTATAGCTGGAAACTAACATGTTCGAGGTTTTTCCAACCGGATGCCGGACGATCATTAGAAATGTTTTGGAATTCGTCATGCCCGGCTTGCCGGAAGTCGATTTCATATTTGAACCTTTCTTGCTAAGGCCATTTTTTAGGAGTTCAAAGTTCTTCAAGAATGTTTAGTGTTTTATGAATTGTTGATGATTTGGTCATGGGCTTAAGGCTAAATGATTTAATAGTTAATGATATGGAACGGTCTGTCTTGAAATATCATCATACTTCTTATTTTTTATACCATGTCTAATCATACAGACATTATACAGTTCTCATGTATTCTTGGAATCTGCGTCCTTTGTTTTTCCGTGAGGTCAATTAAAAACTATGTTTCATATTTTGTAGTTTTTACCTCCTATAAGCTGCAATTATATTATTTTTCATCGTTTAAAAATCGATACTCGGTTTTTAATATCATAAGGTATTTTTCTTTTATAAGCGTGCAGCTGCCCCTATGCAGCCGGAACACACCTGCTTCAGCGGTCCCAGTCTCTTTCACCTTTGACATTTCACAAAAATGTTATAGCGATTCGATTATTTATTGTGCTTATAGATTCCTTATCTATACCTCCATAGCATACGTAGCTTAAGAAATTTTAGTAGCTTCGTCATTACCGGGACAACTGCTTCTACCCACGCATTCTGTAATTGACTCGTACACATGTCACGAACCACGTTTTAATGGTCAACTATCTCTTTGTTTCAAAAGAATACGATAAAAATCTTTCTCAACAGAACTCCCACTAAGCGACGTACATATAGAATTTTGATTTGTATGTAGCACAGATCCTTGTCAATTACCGCCATTAAAAATTTAAATACCGATTACGAAATTTTAGGGTTAGGTTAACGTGTTCTATAATTAGCGAATGGTCGGGCGATCGGGCGCGGACGATGCGCTGGTACCCTTTATTATTATTTAAATTATAAACGATTAGTCTACCAAATACTACGCTCGAGGCGACGCGTGTGCCGCTACGTCATCCTTGCATTTGAAACTGCGATTTAGCGATTGTTTTTATCTAGTTTTTATTTGAAGGACGGGCAAGGACGACTAAGAAATTAGCCGAAACAAGTTTTTTGTTCAGTGCACGAACGATATAAATATATTTGTGAGCAGTAAATATATTCCGTTTATGTTATTGACCTTTACAGCTTACATATTGTCTGATTCGTTCGTGTCTTTGCGATAATAGTATGTCTGAAGTTCGTAATAGCTTCGGTTATATTTTAGTAAAGCCAGACAATGAGAGACGTCTTCCGAACCGAATACCATTGGGGATCCCGGAGGGAAATTGTAGTTAGACAATGCATTTGACTTTCCAACTGAACGTCGGAATGTATCTGGCAATGCGATGCACGTCTGAGTATTGGGTGGTTAAGAGATATTCCTTCTGTCAGTATTTTTTGTTACCGTTCAAAGGAAATAAGCCGGGTCAACGAGTGCATAATCCCCGTTCGTGATTGAATAGAAATCTTTTTTTCTCCGCAAAAAACTTCTATAGACTTCGTTGTGTGCAATACTTGCATTTATTCAATTTGGGGATGTGCCGTGAGAATTCTTTTTTAAAACTTTTACCCCAAAAAATATCTTCTGAGAAGATTTTTTTGAAGTAAAAAAAATCCCAAAATGGGGTCATGTGTTTTGAATGGTTGGTCTAATACAACGTACACACATAGCTATAGGTGTGAACGTGAGGTATTCGGGGGCCCTGAATACGTAGGCATCTAAGTCAACAATTTATTGGAGCCCATCTATCAAGACAGACGTCGGCGTATTGTCCAATTGCATTCCTCGTATTTCAACTGAGAATGTAGTGAGCGACAAATTCTCCACACCAATAATTTCTCCGTAAATTCTAACATATCTTCGGAATTAAGAAATGTTTATTAATATAAGAGTTAATTTTCTGGCTCTAAACGGATATGTCGTGGTCATGCTGGGAGAAAATAGCTCTCTGTTCCGCGGTCAACGATCTGATAACTACAGGATATGATTGAATTGAGAGCTTGCGATATTGTTCAGAAGGACCTAGGAGTCATTGATAGCTCCATCAGCGATCATATTATTATGAGACATAGTAACAAATAATGTGAAAAGGTTATTGTAATTGGTATAATTGCAATTTAACAAAACAAAGCCTCGGCTCTCAAATTACCAATTTATATTAACCACGACCCTGGCGTGTCTTCAGTACCAATGTTCATTCCAAAACAGTTCGTTTCCATACCGCAATATATTATTAATTTACCATTACACCAGTCTAATTTCGCGTGATATAATACGAGATATTTTGCCCCAAGACCGGGGGTAAACACCAATTAATCCTGGCAACACGATACATTTTAAGGGTGGAGGGGGCCCGCTGATGGCAGATTGGTGCATTATCCCGCTGCATTTCTACTGCTTCCGATGCAATCGGCCAAGAGAGGGCGTTCACAAAGGGGAATCTACCACCGACAAGGGCTAATATATTTTTCTTTACTTCATTGTTTGCTGAGAAATCGATGAAATCGTATGTGAAACCTCCCGGATCTAATACTGTGTTTTGAAATTAAAGCTTCAATTACGGGGTTTTTATCAATAGTATTTTCCTAATGATAAGATGTCTGCTGTTTGGATTTATTGTGATAATCGCAAATAATCAGGACACAATTACCTATAACATATTTTGAAGGTAATGGTGAATCTGGTAGTCTTTTTTTAAGCATTCTACAATGGTGAAATATCTGACTATGGTTTTATCACAAATAAATGTCACACTAACATGTCTGAGGGGAAGACCCCCAAAATCCACAATATTTTCAAAAGTTTCCTTCCCCAAACAATTGTTTAATTCTGCTACTTCACGCTCGTTGTCATTTGTTGTGCTGACTTGACAGTAACCGAAATGCTTTTTGGGAGCTCACAATATCAGTCACTTTAGATCCAGTCACGTCGGCAGAAGTTTCGAAGTTTGCCATCGCTCCCTCCTCTAGAGACTAAAGGTATTTGTTAATTACCCCGAAATACCCGTTACACGTTCAACTTGAAACTACAAAATTAATTTTCTTATCTCATATCTTCACATAGACTCACTGTACTAAACTGACTGATGGTTTTCGCATACAATTAGTGAACGCCCGAATAAATATTTGGTTTAAATACAAAACATGATATATTTTGAAATAAGATTACGTTTTAACATCGTGAGTTAACAAGTCAGTGTAAATTATTCAGGTTATCTTTTATGTTAGATAATAATCTTTTAAAGAATCTACGTCACAAGAACGAAATTACAATTACAAATACACAAGTTTATACTTGCTAGATTAAGTAGAAACTTTTACCACAAACTAATAATAGTGCTTAAATGTCCTAAAAACATAAAATTTTATTGCTAACAATTCCGGATTTGTGGAACCATTACAATAATTTAATGAGCTGGCTAACTGTAAAACAAATGGACTATACTAATAAATACATTTATATCACCTTGACATGTCTAGTAAAGTCTATGTCTAGTAAAGTCTAGATTGGTAACCGAAAGATTAATTAAAAGGATTATGTTCTGAAGTTGAATTTACATAAGGGAGGGACACCTCTATCGATTCAAAGCGACAGAATAATTTCGAAATAAACTTCAATGTAGGTTCTTATTAATTCTATTAACTTAGTCCGATATCTATCACAGTTATTACACTAACAAGCAAATTGCATAATGACGCTATTAAAATTGATGGAGTTATCCAATCGATTGATATTCCAAATATTTGTCGACACACCTGCGCTGGTACTTCACTAATGTATTTATGTTTATAATCGCAGAATGTTAAAAGTATTCCAAAAGGCATTCAGATTGATATCAAAACTCGTTATTTCGATAACTGTTGCGATTACATTCTTTATAATAAATAACTAAAGTCTTCAGAGATAAAACAGTTCACTTATTATTTTATACTATGTGAAAGACTGAAAAAGTTATCTAGACGATGAAGTCAATAAACGAATATACCCGGACCCAAAAAAAAACAAATCGATAATCTTAAAAATACATTTGAATCGATAGTCGAGTAGGATTCCGTATCGATATTCACTGCGATCGCCCCCGATAAATCAGCGTTCCCCGCGCTCAGCTTGACCATTTTATTAAATTCCGCGATTAAATACCCGCCAGCAACATTAAACGAAAACGTTTCGATATTATCGCGATATCTCGACACCTCGACTCACCTCGCCCTGTTTATAATTACGAGTTCGCCTGGTCCCCTCGTCGTACCGGGGTTGTGTAGCAAACGAGAACGCCGCTTAGCATAGCTCAAGCCCGACCCGAGCATACCACTGTAACCAACGCTTTTTGTCATAAACTCGTCTTCCAACGAAGGTTTGTTATGGAAATTATTTATAAACATAAACTACAAAAACCTTCTCCTTTTATAGCTTCAGTTTTTACTCTTCCTATATTTGTACCATGTTTACTTAGATAAGATGGAATATCAAGTCATTGCCACTTTTTAGCATTACTATCTTGCCAAAGAAAAACTTACCATGCAATTAGGTAAAGCTTTACCACGATTAAGTCTAGTCTAGACTACTTATGTTATCTTAATGGTATAATTTAATTCTACAAGTGATTTATTCAGTTTACCACTGACTGTTTGGTTCTACTTTGTTGCATGTTTTCAATAAGGTTAATGTTCTTCAAGTTAAGCTGTGATAAAACCACACCTCCGTTCTATCTAGATAGTCTCTAAAGACTAGACAATCAAATTTGAGGTACTAAAATAAAGATATGTCAATGTAACTTCTCCTATGCTAGCCATTTTAAACAAATATATTCCTTGAGAAGATACTACAATATTGAACAAAATGCACAGAATATTTCATATCGAATTGAAAATAAATCATCGCCAATATGAAACGTTGCCAACGTGAGACGCTCGCGAGAAAATTTAAGTGCTCAATTACATAAAGTTCTATTTCACGGAAACATCAGTTTGCATATTTCACTATCGAAGATGTATAGTTTAAGATAAGTTGGTGAAAACTTGTGCAAATATTACAGCATTTGGATATTTCTGTGAGATATACAATTATGAAAGCATGAATATAGTAGAAATAACAGGCAAGGACAAAATACTAGAAGAAGTTTTTGAGGAGATACAGTGCTGTTGTAATTGCATTTGAACTGCAAGTATGTTGAGGAATCAATTTAATTCAGAGAATGCTGAAGATTTTTAAAGATACGTCTACTAAAAATTTAAAATGTGATACTGTTAACAAGTCATCAGAAATACCTCTATTTCGAAATACTTTCATACAGAGACTCTCACAACACCTTTCTTCTCTAAATAAATATATTATTACGCAATGATTTATAGCAGTTCCATGGCGGGCGATACCCAGCGCCCTTCGACAAGAATTCGGGTCCCCTTGCAAGCAGGTGTGACTGCCGCTTTAGGAAACCCCCCA
Source organism: Heliothis virescens (assembly GCA_002382865.2). Lineage (NCBI taxonomy): Eukaryota > Metazoa > Arthropoda > Insecta > Lepidoptera > Noctuidae > Heliothis > Heliothis virescens. Next base: position 14,177,740 of record NWSH02000050.1, read on the forward strand.
AACGAGGAAAGTTACGGGACCTGTTCCGCTAATGACAATCTTTGGACAATATGAACAGGAATTACAACGTTCCTTTTTCGGTTGCTATGTAACAAGGATTACTAATAAAAAGCATTAAATATTTTCATTCTAAGACCCGCTTCCAACATTGTCCATAAAATATTTGGCGTTTGTTTGGCGGTACATAACTTTAATGAGCAGTGTTGCAATTAGGGCTAAGGCTTAATCGTTAAATCATGATGATTATGATATAAAATTATCTTCAATTACTCAACTAAAATCATTACTTCAGTACTTGCCACTCAGTCATGACTTCTCGTTTCTCGACAAAGGAGGGCGCCCATTATGTGTGAATGTTTATTTTATGATGTGACACTAACGTGATCTTGAAGTGGACGTACGAGAGGTTTAATGACGTCATTAATGTCACAAACACTAAGTGGTCGCCAGTTGGGAAAATTACGATCTTCACTGCCGACGCCAGAATATGTGACCTTTAATCGTTAAACCTAATTTAAGATAAAAGCGCTTAAAATGCGATAAAATCTGATTAAAGTCTAAATTATTCTAGACACTATCAGCAAACCCAGAAACTTTTATGTTTAAGAAAAATAAATCAGTAGCATTTGAATATTACTCCCATTGATGACATCTCAAAAGTCTAATTTTAAAATATTTTTTCTTCTGATGAATTTGATATCACCTGCTAATAAACTTGTTCATCTAATCCGGAATTCAACAACGCATTAAGTAACACATCTAAATACCAAAATAACACATGCTTTTGTTGGACAAAGCTCGCAAAAAGGCGAGTGCTGACAACCCCGTAGCCTCGCTAACAGCGCATTAATAACAACACCATGTGCATAAGTCAGGGCACGCGACAACATAGAAAGGTCTAACGTCATCGACCTAGAACATCTGCTTCACACAGGCTGCCTGTAGAAATATCACGTGTCTGGAAAATGTGGCGTGAAGAATTTTATGCGTCGACGGCCGGTGCAGCCTGCGTGAGAGATTTTATACGAGGTCCTGTCCGGTTATCGATTGGATAAAATATTTTATAGGCTCATCTTTATTTTAATGCCCTTCCGGCATCAAGCGTTAAAATAGAAACTTGGACGTTAATTTTAATTTACACTCACAATATCTCTTCAGAAATCAAGAACCCACTATTTTTAAAGATCAAAGCCCATAAAATGGAGCATTAAAATTCTACTACTACCTATTTGATTCAGAGACAATTTATAATATCGCAGGGGGAATCAATTTAATTATCTGCGATCAACAATGAGAGTATATACCATGCTTTTGTTAGTCACCGACGCAGTTGTCCTGCCCACCCTCATGGATATAAAGTTATCGCGTTAGTGTCCATTAGCAATGCGAACGTGCCCCGTCAGTATACAGCTGCCTTAATACTAATAGCCTGATAAATTGTTATTATTGTTTCTGCTATAAAATGCTAAGGGGATGCCCGCTATCACAAGAAAGTGTTTGCAAACATCGAACTTATCGAAGATTATTTTGTGTAAACGCATTCCATTGTTTTATTGTCCATCGACAGTAAGTTTTTGTTCAATAGTAATGATGGGCAGCTGTGGGCACCGCAGGGGAGAAATGTCATGGCTTCACTCATTATGTGGACAGGACAATGAGGATCCCCGCGATGAACTCATTCTGCTATTTACTCAGCGACAACATCACCGCCCCACAGTGGTCCGGATTTTCAAAAAGGTGGACATAGGATCGAAAATGCATATTTAACTCAACTAAAAATTGTTTCGTATAGGAAATTTAACACTGATTAATACTTATTACTACAACTTTTCAAAAAAACTGCTCCTTCACGTAAAAAAAAAATATCGAAAATAAAAATGTATGGGAGAAAATCTATTTTATTTTTTTTCTCCGTTCAGTATCAAAGTATAGCAACTAAATCTTATATTCTGGTAAGTACCTATTGTTCTTAATACGACAACATATAAATTGCTTGCGTATCCCTGCGGCCTTGACGCCTACGATGCTTCAAAGTTCAAAATTTTAAAGTTGAATTATCTTAACATTATTAACGAGTTTTTCTGAGTTTTTCTATTGAAATTAATACAAAATATCATTTTTAATAAAAAAAGCCCCCCGCGCGCACCAACCATGTATTAGGTTCGCCCCCTACTTCTTGGGANTCTAGTATTACTGTGGGCACATCTACCGAAGTTCAGATTAGGAAGCCTTTTGTTGACCTCAGCAACAAACAGAAGAAAAGACGTTCAGAGTCTCTTTTGGACTATTCGCCGGAAGAACTTACTTTTGCATTAGTCGAAAGACTTAAGATAGACCAGAAGAATGACTTAGCTTGTGTTATTGACCATATAACGAAGAACCCTGATAGTGTTCCTATTGTTCAAGCCACATTGTTTAAGAAAAATAGGAAAAAAACTTTTGACGAAGATCATGCTCTTGGTCTTTATACATCGTTGAACCTGTCAAAATGGAAATACTTGTGTTTAAGGAAAGTGCTGTTAGATTGTGAGGTTCCAGTGTTACCATCGTATCACAAACTCCTTGAAGCTAAAAAGAAATGCTATCCACATGATTTAGAAATTAGTGAGAGAGGAGCCAGAGTGAAGCTTCAAGCCCTATTGGATCTGACAGTCCAGAAGATTCTTCAAATTACCGGTACCCAGATTGATTCGTCAACTGAAGGATTGAAGTTAATCAGCAAATGGGGTTTCGATGGAGCTTCTTCACAAAGCACCTACAAGCAAAGGACTGAAAATGTAGACTTCAGTGATTCATCGGTTTTTATGTCAAGTCTTGTCCCTCTTAAATTAGTTTCTAGTAATAGCACCATATGGGAAAACCCAGCACCTTCTTCAACACATTACTGCAGGCCCATTAAGTTCGAGTTTTGTAAAGAGACAGCAGAATACATCAAGCAAGAAGAAGCTGCATTGAAGGAAGAAATAAAAAACATCGATTCTACAAAATGGGCAGGGCTAGAGATTAGTCACGAGCTTCATATGACAATGATCGACGGAAAAGTGGCCACTATTATAACGGATACTTCGTCTGCATCTGCCTGCAATATTTGCCTTGCAAAGCCGACCGAGATGAACAAGCTGTCAGAAGTATTTTCAAGACCTGTTCGAGAAGATGTTTATAAATATGGACTTTCTACTCTTCAATGTGGATTCGTTGTATGGAGTGTATTCTGCACATATCTTACAACATGGACTTTGAGTTGTGGACTGGACGAGGTGCTAACAAGCAACTAAAAGCTGCGAAGAAACATTTGACACAAGAAGAATTCAAACAGCAAATGGGAATACTTGTAGATTTTGTGAAGCAAGGCTTTGGAACCACAAACGACGGAAACACAGCCAGAAGGTTTTTTAGAGATTAT